>CM042175.1:1086537-1101537 GCA_023376005.1 Doryteuthis pealeii
ACCTCACACACATGGGTTAGACATTTATGTCTACACCCTTCTTGCGTGGGGGACTCCCCAGTCCTATCTCCACTTTTGTATGTTCATTTAGTGAACTAATGTATACGTATTTCATTGTATATCATTCCTTTCCTTGTATGTGTATTTCACGTTGTAAGTGTTACCTCAGGTGCTGTCCAATTTATTAAAGTCCATTATGTTATGTCTAACACTCGTGTCGGAGTTGTTTTGTTCAACTTATTATAACCTTGAACCCAACAGGGGTTTCCCATAATGGCAGTAGGGTTTTGAGAATCATATAGGTTCTAGGGCTAGACGAGACAAGCCGATTGCTCGGATGGGGACTTTCTTACTGTCCGTCTAGCCTAATTAAGGGCCAAAGTGGAGTGTTTCATGCCACGGACTGCTCAGCTACCAGAGCTCCATCCTTAAGCACCACGGGTCGCCACCCACGCCAACAGGTTGGGAGACTCATACAGGTGCTAGGATTTGACGTGACCAGCCGATTAATCCGAGGGGGCATTCCGACCGTCCGACCGCCCGACTGCCTAGCCTAAGTAAAGACAAAGTGAAGAATGTCGGAGGACACATCGGCCGAAACATTGTGTATGTAACAATAAGCATGAGGACAACAGTAAAAAAAAAATCTAAATATTTTTTTTTAAGCAGCAGTTTCTCGCACTTGTTCAAATAAGGTGTTCATTTTTGACATTCTTGTCTTACCCCCCCCCCCAGCCAATCCCGACCCTGACCCCCTCACCACCAAATAAATAAATAAAAATAAAAATAAAAATAGATAGATAGATAGATAGATAGATAGATGCAAGTGTCGGTAAATCTTAGCAAAGGAAAAGAAAAGAAAAAAAAATGTAGGAGGATTTTCATTCGTTATTCAACAAATTAGTTAAAAGCATAGGAAATTTATTCCCTTCTCAAAACAGACAAAAAGGAGCCGGGGGAGGAGTTGGGTGCCGGGGTGGAGGTGGGTGCCGGACGAGAAGGACAAAAATAGATTTTTTTTTCTAAATCTAAAAAAATAAAAATAAAATAAAAATGAATAAAATAAAATGAGCAACATCCGGACTTTAGTGTGAGGTTCCTGGGTGCTGGCAAACTACGAAAAGTAGAAATAACGTTTTTGTAAAATTGTTTTATAAACAGAACGAAAAGAAGAAGAAGAACAAAAATAGGGAAGGCACCGGTTAACATGAGAAATAATTTAATTATAGTCTGTTGCTATTCAGGTGTTTGTAAGTGTGTGTACATATATATATATATATATATATATATATATATAGGTAATTATGAACTTTTGTTTAGTAAATTAGGTGTCCCAGAAAAAACAGAACCCACAAATTTTGTAAAACTTAATTTTAACTAGGGGGGTTTAGGGTTAGGGTTCTGTTTTTTCTGGGTCACCCTGTACACCCCCTAGTTAAAATTAAGTTTTATTACAAAATTTGTGGGTTCTGTTTTTTCTGGGATACCCTAATTTACTTAACAAAAGTTCATAATTACCATATATATATATATATATATATTATATATATATATGTGTGTGTGTGTGTGTGTGTGTACACACACATTGACTCGCACACATATAGCAATAGTCTTTCTCTGCACACACAGATATATATATATATCAGAATTATCCTGATAATCCATTAGGAGAAACCTAGGTAGATGGTCTCTGACTTATTAGGCTTACTTTGTTTTATATATATATATATATATATATATATATATATATATTATAATGGTATACACAGGAATAGCCTACTCGAGTGTCACCTTAAGGATCTTCAGGGTTAAATCCACTGAATTAATCATGATATAAATTTGCTCTACTCATGTATTGAGCACTTTATATTTGTTATATCATTGTGAAACTTGCATCAACTAACCATTGTGACCAATTTCACTGGTAAGTCACCTTTTTCATATAAAATCACACACACACACACATTATATATATATATATATATATATATATATATATATATATATATATATATATATATATATACATACACTTGAAACCCACAAATACACATGTATACACACATATAGATATACACAAATACACACTCATGTATATACACACATATACACAAATACATGCACACATATATAACTCAATACAAAAATGCACACACACACACACACACATAAATTTGTATATATTACACAAGTCCACAGAAACCTAAAGAAACCTAAAGAACATTAGTACCCAACATAAATAAGGGGAATGTAATCCAATGGACCCAGAAAAGGGGGTCAATTGATTGGGGGGGGGGGACACATAAACACATCAATCTAAACATTTAATTTTTCTAATCTGCAATCAGATTAGATTAAGATTAAAGGATTTAGATTTTTTAAACCTCTAAACAAAAGTGTCCTAGAAATTGTGGGGTTTTCAAGGATCCTCACTCTTCATTGGGACAATAAGATTTTTAATTTTCATATTTTTCATATTAACTCTACACTTTTTTTTGTGTACAGAACACTTTCTTATTTCTTATTCACTACTGTCGCTTTAGTTTCCATAAACATAAACATAAAGCCGAATCTTTGCTACAAAGCTTAGAAATGGCAGCACATTAATAGCCACAGCCTTCCAGTACACATATGATAAAAAGGTTTGGGACTTACTATATGGGCAACAGGGTTGGGACAATCATATAATTGCTAGGACTTGACGTGACCAACCGATTGATTGGAGGCGGCCTCTCCGACCGCCAGTCTAGCCTAAATAGTGACCAAGGTGGTGTGTTGCATGCCATTGACCAGAGAAAGTGTCTTGAATATGTGGAATAACATGTATGTTTCATGGTTCAAGATTATTCCTTTCTTGGTCAGTCTGAGAACTTTTCAGTACTGACTCATTGCAATTTTATATATGTGGATCCTTCAATATCATATATACATGTATGAAATCAGGAAATTGTGAACAACTGAATTTTTTCTCCTTTTTTTTTTTTTAACTTAGCAATTATAAATAGAAGAATTTGTTTTTTGTTAATAATGTGTAATTTCTAGTTTTACAGAAAGTTTTTTTCTTCATTTTTTCTAACAATGTTTTGTTTATGAACAAAATACAAAAAATACTCAGAAAAAATATTAATTGCTAAGATGTACAGATCTTGGTGAAGGCCTGGGTTTTTGTTGTTCACTGAACGAAAGGGCTGATGGGATATGTGTAGCAATTCATTATCCATAAAAAAAAATTATCTTTAATTTTTTAAATGACAGGATTATGGATTGTCATTTTTGGCCCCGGATCGGATTATCTATGTGTGTTCTCTGCGTTGGATCAAAGTGTCACATGTTGGCATTTTGCGTCAGATTAGGATATAATTACATAGGATGCAATTCACACACATACACATACACACACACCTTTCTCTGTGCATATATATATATATATATATATATATATATATATATATATATATATATATATATACACACATATATATACACACATATATATCTGACACAACACACACACATAAATACAAGCAAGCATATACACACACAACACAGACACACACATATATATATATATAATTATATACACACACACAACACAGACACACATATATATATATATATCTCCACACACACACACACACACTTACATAAATACACATACATATGTACACACAGACCTACATGTATTTGTACACACAAAACAGACAAATACTTATAGACATACAGGCACGCAGACACACACACACACATATATATATATTATATATGTAGAGAAAGGCATGTATGTGTGGGTGTGTGTGTATATATATATATATATATATATATATTATATATATAAATACACACCTTTCTGACACATAAAAGATATATACACATACATAGACACAGACACACACAAACATATATATATATATATATACATACATACATACAGGCAGGCACACATATACACACACATATATATATACATACAGGCACACACACACATACACACATATATATATATACATACAGGCACACACATATATATACATACACATACATACAGAGAGAGAGAGAGAGAGAAATACACACAGCCACACATACATACA
The DNA here is from genome assembly GCA_023376005.1 of Doryteuthis pealeii. Taxonomy (NCBI): domain Eukaryota; kingdom Metazoa; phylum Mollusca; class Cephalopoda; order Myopsida; family Loliginidae; genus Doryteuthis; species Doryteuthis pealeii. The sequence continues at coordinate 1,090,626 of CM042175.1, forward strand.
TACATACATATATATATATATATATATACATACATATAGACACACATATGCATACACCATAAGCATAAGAAAACTAATAGCTCTATTTATATATGATCAGCACTTATACCCCCCTTCCATAGTCTGTACGTTCATCTTCTTCTTCTTTTCTTCGGATCATTGATGCACTTCAGACAGTGCTGCCCTGGACGATCTGTGTTGCACTGTGAATTTCAGTTCAACATATTCCCCCCCATCTCTCTCCCCCAGCGCTGCACACTGGCTCGGATCAATGGAGTATCCAATGCGATCCGAGCCAGGACTAGTGTACTTTTGTTTCTGTTTGATTACCGTACAAGTATCGGACAGAATCTTCATTAATGGTCTCTTCTGGACAAGTACTGCAAATATACTCAACAGACCAATTAACGAGCATAGTCATTCATTAGGTTTAGCTTAGGTTGGCACAAGGTCGGTAGAGGGGAGCACCCAGTGAGAATCAAATTCATTAATAATGGTCTGCTAGTTAAGTTTTCTAATCAGACACCAATGATTTGTCATTTAATGAGCCTAGTTTAGCGCAAGGCTAGAAGAGTAGAGCACCCAGTGAGAATCAACCTCATTAACAATGGTTTGCTAGTTAAGCTTTCTAACTAGGTACCAAGAGTTATTTACTAAGCTTAGCACCCGGTGAGAATCAACCTCATTAACAATGGTTTGCTAGTTAAGCTTTCTAACCAGGTACCAAGAGTTATTTACTAAGCTTAGCACCCAGTGAGAATCAACCTCATTAACAATGATTTGCTAGTTAAGCTTTCTAACTAGGTACCAAGAATTAGTTACTGAGCTTAGCTTGGCACAAGGCAGGAAGAGTGGAGCACCCAGTGAGAATCAAACTCAGTAATATTGGTCTGCTAGTTAAGCTTTCTAATCAGGTACAATAAAAGTTGTTATTTGCTAAGCCTAGTAGTATTGAGCACCCAGTGAGAATCATACTCATTAACAATGGTCACTATTCTGTTTCTCTTCACTTTCTTCTCTCTCTCTCATTAATCACTTTGCTTTCTCTCTCTCTCATTAATCTGCCAATCAGTGCTCTCTCTCTCATCCTTTTCTTTCTGTTCTTCTCTCCTCTCTTTTCCCGATACACATAGAAAACACTCAGTGAGACTCAACTTCAGCTATCACTTACAACCCAACTCATACTTCCCTCACCCCTATACACACACACACACACATATATATATATATATATATATATATATATGAGAGTAAGTAAATAAACAATGTGTTTATTTGATATGGCTTTTAGCTGACAATTTCGAGTCACACACGGAGCGGTCTCCCATGTCTATAACCTTGCTGATGAGACCTAATAGGTCGACATGTACATTCAGGGATTGACATTTTCTCGATTTGTTTAGCCTTACATTTGAACATATATGCCCACCTAAATTCATTAATTATTAACTAATTAATTTTCAAAATTAGGTATGACTTCAATTAAGCACATATCCTCCAAGATATAGCAGTTGGTGTATATGCATGTATGTATGTCCGGATGAAACTATATCTCTCTTCACTAATGTACCTCTCTCTCTCTCACTAATGTACCTCTCTCTCTCTCTCACTAATGTACCTCTCTCTCTCTCTCTCACTAATGTACCTCTCTCTCTATCACTCATCAATCTCCCTCTCTCTTTCAATAATTTGTTGCTCCTGCTTTCTCTGTCACTAATCAGTCTCTCTCTCTCTCTGCTTTCTCTCCTCACATAGAAAACACTCAGTGAGGCTCAACTTCAGCTATCACTTACAACCCTACGCATACTTCCCTCACCCCCCTCAACCCTCCCAGCTGATTTCCCAAAATAGAATTCAGAGGCAGAATGTGTTTTAACATCCACAAAAGATTTCAACATTTTCCCCTCTTATTCACGCATTTAATTTAAAACAACTGTTCCCAAAATCAAAACCATTTGTGTTCACTTATTTCAAATGAGAACGAGACGAAGAGAAGAAGATGAAGAAGAAGAAGAAGAAGAAGAAGAATCATTTTATGAAAGACTCAACCCCAATTATATTGCAATTATAAAACCCTGACCTTTTGTTAATTAATTGATTTAAAGTAAAACAATATTCAAACAATTATCTTATTTGCAACTTTCAAAATGAAACCGCGGCTTTACATGTTCTGGTTAAGAATTTCCAGATTGATAGTAACTTTATTTATCAAGTTTACCTTAGTCTGGTATAAGGCAAGGAATATGGAGCACTGAATAAAGATAGATTCTCCAACTGCAGTAACGGTCTGCAAAATTAGCAAAGTAAACCAATATTTATTATACCTAGTATGGTACATGGGAAATAAATATTGAGCACTGGGTAAAGATTGATTCTCTGACTGCAGTAATGGTCTGCAAAGCTAGAAAGGTAATCCAATATTTATTATACCTACTTTGCACAAGGCAACCAATATTGAGAATTAAAAATGCGGCTTACATGTTCTGGTGTGATTTTCAAAATTGATAGTAATTTTATTTATCAAGTTTACCTTAGTATGGTATAAGGCAAGGAATATGGAGCACTGAATAAAGATAGATTCTCCAACTGCAGTAACGGTCTGCAAAGCTAGCCAATATTTACTGTACCTAGTATGGCACAAGGGTTGGGGGCTTTCCATAAGGGTAAAAAGGGATTGGTGCTTGGCATAAGGGCAATAGGGTTGGGAAAATCATATAGGTGCTAGGGCTTGACGTGACCGCCTGTCTAGCCCAAGATAGGGCCAAAGTGGAGTATTGCAAGTCATGAACTGCTCATCCACCTGGACTCTATCCTTAAGCATCACAGGTCGCCATCCACTGCCAACAGGTGGCCTCATTGGGGGAGACTTACCCCTCTGACGAGGTGTAGTCAGTGCATTCTAACACCCCACTGACAGGGCGGAAACAGGGGTGGGGGGTCACACATGAGAAGACACGGACATGGCTAAGAAGAGGAAACTTCAAGAGAGAAACTGATTCTCTCATGATTGCAGCACAAGACAGTGCCATAAAAACAAACTATATCAATGTGTATCACTGTAAACAAATAGTAAATTCTATGAATTTTTAAGTATTTTAAAGATGAATGTAAGTTAAGCAATGATGAGCCTACTCAGTCTCTAGATGGGTGACCAATTAGAATGTGCAAAAGGCAATTTAGAGCCCGTGTATCAGATTAGACAATTTGTAAATTCAATGATTTTATAGACATTTTAAAGAATGTAAGTTAAGCAATGATGAACTATTTAGTTTCTAGATGGGTGACAACTTTGAATTTATCCTAAGCATTTTGAAGACTGCATAGACTAAAGAATTAGTAAATTAAATAATTTTTGTAAGCCTTTTTCAGATGAATCTAAGTTAAGCAATGATGAGCCTATTCAGTCTCTAGATGGGTAACCAAATTGCATGTGCTATGAGCAATTTGAAACCTGTGTATTGGATTAAGGAATTTGTAAATTCAATGATTTTTTTAAAAAGTATTTTAAAGATGAATATAAGTTAAGCAATGATGAGTTGATTCAATCTTTAGATGGGTGACAACTTTTAATATGCTATGAGCAATTTAAAGCCTGTTTATCAGATTAAACAATTTGTAAATTCTATGATTTTGTAGGCCTTTTAAAGTTGAATGTAAGTTAAGCAATGACGAGCCTATGTAGTCTCTAGATGGGTGACCAATTAGAATGTGTAATAAACAATTTAAAGTTTGTCTATCACTGTAAACAATTAATAAATTCAATGATTTCATTAGGCATTTTAAAGATGAATGTAAGTTAAGCAATGATGCACTTATTCGGTCTCTAAATGAGTGACCACTTAGAATATGCCGTAAGCAATTTAAAAAACTGTGTACCAGTGTAAACAATTAGTAAATTTAATGATTTTGTAGGCATTTTAAAGATGAATGCAAGTTAAGCAATGAGGAGTCTACTCAGTCTCTGGATGGGTGACAACTTTGAATGGGCTATGAGCAATTTGAAATCTGTGTATCGGATTAAAGAATTTGTAAATTAATGATTTTTGCAGGCATTTAAAGATGAATGCAAGTTAAGCAATGATGAGTCTACTCAGTCTCTGGATGGGTAACAACTTTAAATTTGCTATGAGCAATCTGAAATCTGTGTATCGGATTAGACAATTAGTAAATTAAATAATTTGGTGTGCATATTCTGAATTCTTGCTTGGCGGCAATTTTTTTTTTTTAAATTGTTTAAACAATGATTCCAGAATGTGCTTATATAACGGACAGCATTGAACACAGACGACAATATGAAAAGAAATTCCAATTTGAAATTCCAGATTTGAATATATTAAAAATGAAACTAAGGAAAAGACTGCGGTTGAGAAATAACAATCCCATCTTCTATTGTCTAATTACCAACGTCAAGCATCTTGTGGGGGTTGTGGCATTATTGTCAGCTACTCCACCCTTTTTTCTCTCTCTTCCTTCCGGGCCCCTCCCTTAAAGGGGAGTCCAAGAATTGTATAACAGTGAATCCCTACATTCTATTCTCTAAGCCTTTTCAAATTACAAGACATAACTCCCTTTTTTTCTTCTCCCCCCTCCCCAACTATCGCATGCACGACAGCTGACGGAGTCTGTCAACACAGACGACGGCTATATCTTCATCTTTATCTTCTTCTTCTTCTTCTTCTTCTTCTTCTTTCCAAGTTGAAAATGTTTTAAAAAGTATTTATTCTATTTTTCAAAAATCTGACTCATATTTTCTACGATTCTTTTTTTACTTTCTTTTCCGGCACTTTTTATATATTTGTTTTTTTTTTTTTGGTAACCCTCCCCACCCCAATGTTGTCAACTTGGATTTTTTTTTTAATGTTTTTCTCCTCATTTTTTTTTCTCAAAGACAAATTTAATTCCTAACATTCCTGTCCCTTCAAATTAATTTTTTTTCCGTAATTCTCAAATAATAAATAAACAGTACATATGATGTTCTGCAAGTAACGCCTCCGATTCATTTCCATGGAAAACTAGAATGGATACAGGGAGGACAATAATGTTGATAGAATAGAGCTAGTTTTCAGCTACAAAAAACACTATTTTTTTTACTCACTCACACCCCATTTGAGTGTGCATTTTTGCCAATGAGGGACAAGAGCTTATATGCTATTGAAATGGACTCTGGACAAGGCTGTTTGCATTTTATATGCTAATACCCTCCCACTAGGGCCGGTTTAGCTCAGTCAGTAGAACGTCAGTTCGATACCAATCCTCGCCAACTCAGCGTATGAGTAGCAACTGAGGAACTGTGCGATAAAGTAAGAAGCTGATGTTAGGTTTGCCAAAACAAACTCCGTGGTCTAGCACTAGTGAAAAGGGGATAGACTTCCTCACTGTCTGGCAGTTTAGTTTCTTGTTAGATATCTAAGTTTTAACTTAGAATAAGTCCACAAATACACTACAGTATCCCAGAGTTACGGGCATACCAACCCGTCGAGGGTTATTTTATACTGAGAGGTTAGGGAATTGTGTTCTTTTGGGTACGCGGTCCAATCGAATATGAATGATTTTCAAACAGATCCATAGATAGGACCCTAACAGGTACTACCACTCAAGGTCAAATTGGATCTGGGGTTAATGGTGATGAAGCGCATTCCACACTGCCCAGAACTGGAGTCTTACCAGCAGATACAATTTAATGTCTACAGTTATAATCTATCTCTCTGTACATATATAAAGGGCAGTTGTGTGTATGTATGTCGAATGTAATCTATACATATATAAAGGGCAGTTGTGTGTATGTGTATGTCCACTAATGTATATGTCCATTAATAAACAATTAACGACAAAGTAAATATATATACACATTAAATATCAACAGGGCTTGGTTTTTGAGCATAAATAATAAAGATTTGATTTATATTTGTGAAGATAATTAAAAAATAAAATTTAAATGATAACAGCATGGAATTTTTTTTTTTTTTTTGGATTTAATATTTTAAATAGGAAACATTAATTTTTCTTTTCATCAACGTAAGGTGTTTTTTTTTTTGTTGTTGTTGTTGTTAGTGGGGCATCCTGCAATTCAACAATAATGGACCTGCGGGACTATCTCTCCCCCATACCTCTACCCAGGCGATGCCAGGTAGCCACTTCTAGTACCAATAATAAAGGTTAAAAAATAAAACACTGCCTATAAATTCAAAGTGAAATGAGTTTGCTCCAAACTTGGTGCCCCAATCTTGTAGCCTTGTTCCAGTCTTAGGAACTTTCTAACGATTATTTAAAAATTACTAAATCTTATTATAATGGAGATTGTGTGTTTTTCTGTCTGTAACCGAAACTATATTCCTACTCAAGTCACAATTCCCTTAGTTATTTACATCACATTCTCCATGATTTTATTTTTATCTAAATCTCAATTATTAATAAAATTGTCTTACATTATTAATACTGTTAACTATGTCTACGTACTGATAACATGCAATTATATTTATATATACAACAAAATAGCGGTTTACAGTGTAAACGGGAAGGCTAATTTGCATATTAATATCAAAAAATCGAATTTAATAAATATGTGCTTAGTATTATTGATTTCTAACTGTTTGGTTTTATTTTAATGAATATAAGCAAAAATCTCTTCAATGAATCTTAAATGAAATCCATTAACAAGAAAAAATAACTGTCATTTTATTGTTTACTTCCTCTTATAACTAAATACTTAAATTAGAAAAAATAACAGTGAAAGACGAGAGTGATGGAAGAGTAAGTTTCAGTTGTTCCATTTTTTATTATACTCCCTCTGTTTCAAATCTTTTATTATACTCCCTCTGTTTCAAATCTTTTTATCTGTATTCTTATTTAGTTTCATTAGCCTTTCTAATTTAATACAATATTTTATTGCATTAAAACTTAAATACTTGCACCCGGAGGGTGCATATATTTGCTAGTTTTGTTAATAATCAATTAGAATTTCTTTAAAAAAAAAAAACCAACAAAAAACAAATTTGAAATAAGAATCAAATCAACTCAGTAATTCAAGTAATTAGACAATAAAAATATATTTTAATTAGACAGACACAGTACAGGTCTTAATTAAGACTCTCGTAAAAAAACAACAAAAAAAAACGAGTCGACTTTTTTTATGTTATTTTTAAGCCTATTAAATTCAAATCAACATTTAATGTTTGTTAAAATTCTAAAATGTTTGTTTCAAAGAAAAAAAAAGAAAAATTAAAGAAAATTCTGCTCGTTGATAATGACAAAAAAAAAATTTTTTTTTAAATAAAAAAAAAAAATAAGAGAGAAAAATTTAGGTCAGCCAATTAAAAAAACAAAAAAGAAATTTAAAAATAAAAAAAGAATTAAGAACTACGCAATGGCCACATTACAATCACTAAAATTCTTTTAAGTCTGGGAAAGATGAAGGGAGGAATTACTATGGCATTGAGGTTGAGTCTCACTGGGTGATTACATTTAGTGATCCTCTGCTTAAAAGCTACAGCAGTGAGTTTGATTCTCACCAAGTGTCCACATTTTTTATCTTGTGCTTAGAAGAGAGTAATGGTCAGAAAGCTAATCTCACAGACCATTACTATGGCAGTGAGGTTGATCCTCACTGGGAGTTCATAATATGACCTTGTGCCTGACTGATGGTTGAATGATTTCCATGACTCTCTCTCACCATCTGTCCCTATTGGGTATCACTACATCCAATGTATCAAAATCAATCTTTTCTCAGTGCTCATTATTTGTTGCCTTGTGCCAAACAAGGTATAGTAAATATTGGATTACTTTGCTAGCTTTGTAGACCATAACTGCAGTTGGAGAATCAATCTTTACTCAGTGCTCAATATTCCTTGCCTCGTACCTCACCTTATTTTTTAGAGTTTAACATCATTCCCAGGACATGAAGATCCTCAGCCACTGCCTTCTAGCACCAGTATGATGAAAAGGGTTGGAGCTTCCCATAAGGGTTGGGGCAATCATATAGGTGCTAGGGCTTGATGTGACCAGCCAATGTACCATATTAGGTATAATAAATATTGGTTTAACATGCAAATTTTGCAGATCATTAATGATGTAGTGAAATAACTCTTTACTCAGTGCTCAATATTTGTTACCTTGTGCCAAAATAGGTATAATTAATGTTGGTTTACTTTGCAGACCATTACTGCTATAGTGAAATCGATTTTACTCAGTGCTCCATTCTTGTTGCCTTGTACCAAACTAGGTAAAGTAAATATTGGTTTACCTTGCTAGTTTTTCTGACCATTACTGATATAATGAAATCCCTCTTTACTCAGTGCTCAATATTTATTGCCATGTACCATACTAGGTACAATAAATATTGGTTTACTTTGCTAATTTTTGCAGACCGTTACTGCAGTTGGAGAATCTATCTTTATTCAGTGCTCCATATTCCTTGCCTTATACCAGACTAAGGTAAACTTGATAAATAAAATTACTATCAATCTGGAAAATCTCAACCAGAACATGTAAAGCCGCGTTTTTATTTTGAATGTTGCAAATAAGATAATTGTTTGAATATTGTTTTACTTTAAATCAATTAATTAACAAAAGGTCAGGGTTTTATAATTGCAATATAATTGGGGTTGAGTCTTTCATAAAATGATTCTTCTTCTTCTTCTTCTTTCTACCTTCTTCGTCTTCTTCTTCTTCGTCTTGTTCTCATTTGAAATAAGCGAACACAAATGGTTTTGATTTTGGGAACAGTTGTTTTAAATTAAATGCGTGAATAAGAGGGGAAAATGTTGAAATCTTTTGTGGATGTTAAAACACATTCTGCCTCTGAATTCTATTTTGGGAAATCAGCTGGGAGGGTTGAGGGGGTGAGAGAAGTATGAGTAGGGTTGTAAGTGATAGCTGAAGTTGAGCCTCACTGGGTGTTTTCTATGTGTATCAGGTAAAGAGGGGAGAGAAAGCAGAGAGAGACAGATTAGTGACAGAGAAAGACAGAAAGCAGAGAGCAGCAAATTATTGAAAGAGAGAGAGAGAGAGAGAGAGAGAGAGAGAGAGAGGGGCACATTAGTGAGAGAGAGAGTGGCACATTAGGGAGAGAGAGGTACATTAGTGAGAGAGAGAGAGGTACATTAGTGAGAGAGAGATAGTTTCATTCGGACATACATACATACATATATATATATATATATACACACACCAACTGCCATATATATATATATATATATATATTATATATATATATATATAAAACCAAGCCCTAGTGATATTTAATGTGTATATATATTTACTTTGTCATTAATTGTTTTATTTTCGAAGTTTTCTCCGGACATACAGATTCACACAACTGCCTTTTATATATGTATAGATAGATATAGTTTCATTTGGACATACATACACACATCGATGATTGCCAAAGTGAAACTGCCATGTTTGCTCTGCCCATTAAGTCAAGTTCGTTTTGTGTCACTCGAAAATGTTTTGAAGAAATAATTATTCTGCGATACCTCGTCGTGTTTTCATCAAAATCAATTGATTAAATATACACATCGGAAAGCGAGTGCCGAGGAAATATGAAATTTGAAAGTTCCAAGGAGATGGAAGCCATATTGCACAAACGTTTCTATTTCGATATATATTTATATATATATATGTGGAAAAATATTTCCATCTTTAATTTGAGGAGTTGAACAGACATACTTATGGATGCTCAGGGGGTGGAGGAGGATCATGAGGAGGGGTGGAGGTTCAGGAGGAGGAAAGGGTGGAGGTTGATGAGGAGGGTGGAGATGGAGAAAGATGAAGATGAAAGTTAAAATGAATCGTCACAATTAAATAGCAGAGAGGAATACTTGAAACCATATAACTGTGTGCAAATCATTTGTATTAAGAACTTGCTTGAGGCTAGAGTTTTTGACAATTTATTACTATAAATGTGAAAGCATTTAATAATTGCTTACAAATTATTTGTATTAGATAAGAATACTTGAAATCATATATAAATATAATACTCGTGTTTGTTCCTTAAAAGTACAACCGTTATCATTTTACAACACCCGCAGATTTGGTACAATTGTAAACCTATATTAATTAATTATTCTATATATTAATAGGGCTAGATTAGCTCAGTCAGTAGAGCATTCGGTTAGTAAACCACAAAGTTCCTAGTTCGATACCAGCCCTCACCAACTCAGCACTGGCGCTCCACCTCAGATGCAAAAACACTCTCCTTGGTCTAGCGCTAGTGAAAAGGGGATAGACTCCCTTGCTGATTGGCTGATACCGACTTATATATCCATACGTTTGTTTACTAATCTATTGACTGTTATCCGACTTGCAACACCCACTGGTTAAAAATGAGACTGTCCAAATCATCCAGGATGAAATGCAAAAATGTAAATTCTTATTATCTGGTGTTGCCTATCCATTATTTTGATAACTAGAAGCAGCTACCTAGCATCACCTTGGTGAAAAAAAAAAAAAAAACCTGGTGTATTGATTTGTTAACGTTTGAGATTTAGAAAAGTTGAATATTTTTTTAATGCTATTTCTATGTATATTCTAATTTTTTATAAATATCTTCGAATACCAATGAAATCTTCATGAAATTGCATTTAGTATATTTCCAACTGAAATAACGTTAATGGCTCAGCGTCCTGATATTGTTGTATACCCTTTCTTACTTCTTACTTCTAGACGTCTTCTCTTCTGGCCGGCTTTGCTATTCTGATCGTCTATCGCGTCTGGTCTCTTCTAAGGTCTGGACTTTCTTGGGGACTTCGGGTCTGGTTTCTGTTAGGGATCACTCCTTATCAGAAGCCCTGTGTCATTGTTAGTTTTTAGGTAATAAACACAAGACTTTGATTTACTTTGATGTTACTTTATTTGTAAATCCCCAAACCAGACATCTGCGCAGGTGAGACATATCCAACGAGCTCGGCTCCTA
>CM042175.1:1109037-1131537 GCA_023376005.1 Doryteuthis pealeii
GTGGTTCTCCACCTCAGACGCTAAAAAACAATCTCTCTGGTCTAGCGCGAGTGAAAAAGGGATGGAAGCCCCTAAATGTGTTCCAACTAACATCCCAATTGTATAGTAAAGTGAGGAGCTGATGATGACACTAAAAAAACAATCTCCTTGGTCTAGCGCTAGTGGAAAGAGGATAGACTCCTTCATTGTTTGGCTGATACCGACTTTAGGCTAAACCGATGACTACTTTTAATATATAATTGAATATGAATTCGTTGTATAGTTTATCCTTGATGCTTGTCTTGAGGATAAGCTGTTAGTACACTGCTTTGAAACCAATGGTAAAAGATGTCTATCAATTGGATAATACACCATGACAAATTATATATATATATGTATGAGGTTGGGCATGTTTAATTAAAAGTTACAATGTAAATCAATTAAAAATATTATTAAATGCAAATTATGTTCTTTTTCCATTCAGAGATATATATATATATGCATGGTGTAATGTTTAAAGTCATAGGAAATGTCGACCAGAGTTCAATTTCTGGATGAAGCTGGTTGCATTTCACATGGCACTAATACCCTTGGGAAAGGTATGAATCCAATTCTCACTCCAGCTATGGGTAAATAGCAGGGCAGACTGGGCTCTTTAACCATGGTTAGGTAACCAGTCTAGGAGAAGGAAAACTGAATTCAAACCTGTTAAACTCTGCTTAATAAATTGACCTTGTGTCACATCCTGCTTGTCCGGAGGGGTTGGCATATATATATAATAATATATAATATATAATACATACATATATATATATATATATATATATATATATATATATATATTCTTTGTTGGGGTACGAAGATTCTTGGTACCAGGTGATTCTGGGCTGGTCCTATTCTCTACCAATAGTTTGTTGTAGAGTTCAGGTTCCATTTGAGAGCTCAATGCTTAAATTTTATAAACAGAGCAAATTTATTTGTCAATAAAAAAGCCTTAAATACTAGGGGTATCGTGATTATGGACCATTTCCACTCGTGGGCATCTGAGGCCCACAGAGTTTCGTCAGACCACATTTTTATTTTATTTAGACTGGCGAATGGCCACACTCAGTTTACATTTATAAATTTCTCCCTGCCCCCCAGGGGCGATATTTGTGTTTTTGTTTTTTTTTCAAGCGTCTTTTTGATTAGTGGAATTTTTATTTATTTATTTTTTTGTCATTCCGATTTCTTCATTTAGGGTGGCGGTGTTTATGCCTGTCTGTTATTGTCTAGTGTTAATTCTTTAATCAAAATTCCTTATCTACAGACCCACTGAGTTGTACTCTTTAATGTGGAAATGGTCCATAATCACGATACCCATGGTATTTAAGGCCTTTTTATTCACAAATATATATATATATATATATAACAAAGATAGGGAAATTACAGTGTAACTATTTCCAAACTGAGATTAAAATGGTCCTCATCTTTATTGTTACATAGACAACAATTCAATCCATTTACCCTCGGATATGTTACGATTCATTGTAGCCATTTCAGTTGAGATCCTTTGTGGCATAAAGTCTGATGATCTGTTCTCAAGTACAAAGATGTAGTATCAGTCTTAATCCTTGTCTGCTGATCTGTCCTCAAAGTACAAAGATGTAGTATCAGTTTTAATCCTTGTCTGTTGATCTGTCCTCAAAGTACAAAGATGTAGTATCAGTTTTAATCCTTGTCTGTTGATCTGTCCTCAAAGTACAAAGATGTAGTATCAGTCTTAATCCTTGTCTGCTGATCTGTCCTCAAAGTACAAGATGTAGTATCAGTTTTAATCCTTGTCTGTTGATCTGTCCTCAAAGTACAAAGATGTAGTATCAGTTTTAAAACTTGTCTGATGATCTGACCTCAAAGTAGAAAGATATAGTATCAGTTTTAATCCTTGTCTGCTGATCTGTTCTTAAAGTACAAAGATGTAGTATCAGTTTTAATCCTTGTCTGCTGATCTGTTCTTAAAGTACAAAGATGTAGTATCAGTTTTAATCCTTGTCTGTTGATCTGTCCTCAAAGTACAAAGATGTAGTATCAGTTTTAATCCTTGTCTGTTGATCTGTTCTCAAAGTACAAAGATGTAGTATCAGTTTTAATCCTTGTCTGTTGATCTGTTCTCAAAGTAGAAAGATGTAGTATCAGTTTTAATCCTTGTCTGTTGATCTGTTCTCAAAGTACAAAGATGTAGTATCAGTTTTAATCCTTGTCTGTTGATCTGTCCTCAAAGTACAAAGATGTAGTATCAGTCTTAATCCTTGTCTGCTGATCTGTCCTCAAAGTACAAAGATGTAGTATCAGTTTTAATCCTTGTCTGTTAATCTGTCCTCAAAGTACAAAGATGTAGTATCAGTCTTAATCCTTGTCTGATGATCTGTTCTCAAAGTAGAAAGATGTAGTATCAGTTTTAATCCTTGTCTGCTGATCTGTTCTCAAAGTACAAAGATGTAGTATCAGTCTTAATCCTTGTCTGCTGATCTGTCCTCAAAGTACAAAGATGTAGTATCAGTTTTAATCCTTGTCTGTTGATCTGTCCTCAAAGTACAAAGATGTAGTATCAGTCTTAATCCTTGTCTGCTGATCTGTCCTCAAAGTACAAAGATGTAGTATCAGTTTTAATCCTTGTCTGTTAATCTGTCCTCAAAGTACAAAGATGTAGTATCAGTCTTAATCCTTGTCTGATGATCTGTTCTCAAAGTAGAAAGATGTAGTATCAGTTTTAATCCTTGTCTGCTGATCTGTTCTCAAAGTACAAAGATGTAGTATCAGTCTTAATCCTTGTCTGCTGATCTGTCCTCAAAGTACAAAGATGTAGTATCAGTTTTAATCCTTGTCTGTTAATCTGTCCCTCAAAGTACAAAGATGTAGTATCAGTCTTAATCCTTGTCTGCTGATCTGTCTCAAAGTACAAAGATGTAGTATCAGTTTTAATCCTTGTCTGTTAATCTGTCCTCAAAGTACAAAGATGTAGTATCAGTCTTAATCCTTGTCTGATGATCTGTTCTCAAAGTACAAAGATGTAGTATCAGTTTTAATCCTTGTCTGTTGATCTGTTCTCAAAGTAGAAAGATGTAGTATCAGTTTTAATCCTTGTCTGTTGATCTGTTCTCCAAAGTAGAAAGAGTAGTATCAGTTTTAATCCTTGTCTGTTGATCTGTCCTCAAAGTAGAAAGATGTAGTATCAGTTTTAATCCTTGTCTGTTGATCTTTCCTCAAAGTACAAAGATGTAGTATCAGTTTTAATCCTTGTCTGTTGATCTTTCCTCAAAGTACAAAGATGTAGTATCAGTTTTTAATCCTTGTCTGTTGATCTTTCCTCAAAGTACAAAGATGTAGTATCAGTTTTAATCCTTGTCTGTTGATCTGTCCTCAAAGTACAAAGATGTAGTATCAGTTTTAATCCTTGTCTGTTGATCTGTCTCAAAGTACAAAGATGTAGTATCAGTTTTAATCCTTGTCTGTTGATCGGTTCTCAAAGTACAAAGATGTAGTATCAGTTTTAATCCTTGTCTATTGATCTTTCCTCAAAGTACAAAGATGTAGTATCAGTTTTAATCCTTGTCTGTTGATCTGTCCTCAAAGTAGAAAGATGTAGTATCAGTTTTAATCCTTGTCTGTTGATCGGTTCTCAAAGTAGAAAGATGTAGTATCAGTTTTAATCTTTGTCTGTTGATCTGTTCTCAAAGTAGAAAGATATAGTATCAGTTTTAATCCTTGTCTATTGATCAGAACTCAAATTAAAAAGATGTATCAGAGGTGATCCTGTTGGTCATTCCTTTAAGAAGTCCTTCTACCGAGTAATTTAAGGACAATCAACACCTTTAAATAGTAAATTAAATACGTGTTTGGGCATTTGGAGCTGATGGTAGGTGTGGCATTCTACCTCAGCAAAACAATCTCCCTGGTCTAGCACTAGAGATAAGTGGATAGACTCCCTCACTATCCATCCGACACAGACAATAGGCCACTCTGCCAACTTTTCTTACTTTATGTCTTTCAGACGAGAGATGGTGGTGGTGCTGCATGGGAGGGGGAACCCCTGGAGCTAATCTTATTTCACCCAGCAGATAAGCATCTGATTTACTTTGTGCCTCTGCTGAGGTAAATGCACGGTTGAGTGTGGCGCCAATAATAGCCTAGCTCTGTTGGCGTTTCCCTTTTGGGATAACTCAAGGCAAAAGTTAATTACCTTGACCCTATCAATTTCAGGTGAGGAGGTAGGCACTACCTAAGGGATCCCCTGAAGCTAAGATCATTGATTAAATTTCACTATATACTCACGTGTACATAATCAGGGCCAGCACGTAATACCTCCAAACCAGAAGGTTTGGTTTGATTTTGTTTTGTTTTACTGCATATCAACATCAGTGGGTCATTTAATGCCGATAAAGTTTTGAAATAAATCAATTGTTAATGGATAATACAATTTTTTTATAAATACATTTTTCTATTTAACCCATAGATGGGACCCTAACAGGTACTACCACTCCGGGTCAGAGTGGACCAGGGAGCAATTGTGATGAAGGGGTGCTCCACATTCCCCAAACCTGGAACCTCACCATCAGATAGAGTTTAACGTCATTCCCAGGACATGTAGACCCTCAGTCACCGCCTTCTAGTACCCATATGATAAAAAGGGGTCGGGGGCTTTCCATAAGGGTAAAAAAGGGGTTGGGGTTTGCCATAAGCGCAATAGCGTTGGGAAAATCATATAGGTGCTAGGGCTTGACGTGACCAGCCAATTGATTAAAGAGGGCCTCCGACCTCCCATCTAGCCCAAGAAAGGGCCAAAGTGGAATATTGCAAGTCATGAACTGCTGACCCCCCTGGGTTCTATCCTTGAGCATCACGGGTCGCCACCCACGGCCAACAGGTGGACTCATTAGGGGAGTCTTACCCCTCTGCAGCGGTGCATTCTAACACCTCAGCCGACAGGGCGGGCAAACTAGGAGTGACACAAGCCTGCTAGGGGCCCTGGTTTGGTTTAGTTTGGTTTATGGCATATCAACCTCAGTGGGTCATTTAATGCCGACAAAATTTTGAAATAAAGTTAATTAATGATACTCAATTTTGTTTTAATAACCTCATGGTTTTCTATTTAACCCATAGATTGGATCTTAAAAAATAGTGATGAAGGGGTGCTCCACATCCCCCAGAGCTCCAGAATTGTAACCTTGACATCAGATAGAGAGTAACGTCATTCCTAGGACATGAAGACCCTCAGTCACCACCTTCTAGCACATACAAGATAAAAAAGGTTGGGCTTGACATAAGGGCAATAGGTTGGGACAATCATATAAAAGCAAGGGCTTGTTGTGACCAGCCAATTGATATTCTATCACTAATGACCTCTGACAATCCCTTTCTCTCTGATTTTTAATGCATTTCTATAGTAAAATCATTAGCAATATATTTACATTATACATATAATAGCCCTATTCTATCAGTAATGCTTGTATTAATTCCTGACCAATGACAATCCCTTTCTTTCTGATTTCCAATGCATTTCTATAGTAAAATCATTAGCAATATATTTACATTATACATATAATAGCCCTATTCTATCAGTAATACTTGTATTAATTCCTGACCACTGACAATCCCTTTCTACCTAATTTTCAATGCATTTCTATAGTAAAATCCTTAGCAATATATTTACATTATACATACTAGCAAATATATGCACCCTCCGGGTGCAAGTATTTAAGTTTCGATATAATAAAATATCATATTAAATTAGAAAGGCTAATGAAACTGGCTAAGAATGCAGATAAAAAGATCTGCAACAGAGGGGGTATAATCGAAAAATAGAACAGCTTTGAAACTAACTATTCCATCATTTTCCATTACTCCCCTCTTTCATTGGTAAATTTTCCTAATTTAACTATTTAGTTAAAATAGGAAGTAAAGGATAATTTGCAGTTATTTCTTCTTGTAAATAAATTTCTTTTAAGATTTATCCATGAGATTTTTGTTTATATTTCTTAAGATAAAACCAAACAATTAGAAATCAATAATACCAAGCACATATTTATTAAAATACAATTTTAAATATCAATATGCAAATTAGCCTTCTCGTTCAAACTGTAAATCGCTATTTTGTTGTATATATAAATACAATTGCATGTTATTAGTACGTAGATATGATCAACAGTATTAATAATGTAAAACAATTTTTATTAATAACTGAAGGTTTAAAAAAATGAAATCATGGAGAATGTGACGTAAATAATTAAGGGAATTGTGACTTGAGTAGTAATATAGTTTCGGTTACAGACAGAAAAACACACAATCTCCATTATAATAAGATAATAGCCCTATTCAATCAGTCATGTTTGCATTAATTCCTGACCACTGACAATCCCTTTCTGTTTTTCCTGAATTTAAATGCATTTCTACAGTAAATTCCTTACCAATATTTTTACATTATGCATATAATAGCACAATGGTTATATATTTCGCTGATGGCTGCCAACTGAAGCGTAAACGCGATGCTCTTCTATATAAGGAATGGAGCACTCTATGACGGCCTTTACACACAAAGTGATGCGTGTATTAAAACAGTTAAAATCCCCTTCCCATTCTGTAAGTAAAGACAGCCTAATGGTTACGGTGCCGGACTGACACCCAACAATTGACCACCCCTACCCTATTCACGACCTCCTAACTCTCCAGTATGAAAATGTTCACCATTGAAACAAGAATTCAATCCAACCTCCTGAAGAAGGTCTAACAGACCGAAACATTATAACGTTGACATCACTACCTACAATAAACATCCATTTTCTACAACATCCCGTGTTTTTCTACCTTTCTCTCTCTCTCTATATATGTAAAGTAAGTAGTAAAGTCTTCGGGGCGGCCTAATGTCGGTATCAGCCATTCAGCGAGGGAGTATATCCCCTTTTCACTAGCGCTAGACCAAGGAAGTCATACCTAATTCTGAAAGTTAATAATTAATGATTTTAGGCAGGCATATATGTTCAAATGTAAGGCTAAACAAATCGAGAAAATGTTAATCCCTGAATGTACATTTCGACCTATTAGGTCTCATCAGCAAGGTTATAGACAGGGGAGACTGCTCCGTGTGTGACTCGAAACCTCGACTGCCAAGCTGACAGGCGAGGTCTCTAACCGTTACACTAGCTTGCCATTTCCACATTCTACGTTTATTTTTGAGTCACACACGGAGCGGTCTCCCATATCTATAACCTTGCTGATGAGACCTAATAGGTCGAAATGTACATTCAGGGATTGACATTTTCTCGATTTGTTTAGCCTTACATTTGAACATATATGCCCGCCTAAATTCATTAATTATTAAGTAATTAACTTTCAGAATTAGGTATGACTTCAATTAAGCACATATCCTCCAAAAATTGTCAGCTTAAAAGATATATAAAAATAAACACATTTGTTTGTTTACTTACCTATATATATATATATTCATAACAGAAAAATTACAGAAACACCACAACTTATGTGTATATATATATATATATATATATATGTATTGATCAAAGCCTGAAGAAGATACCAGAATATCTGAAACACGTGTTGCGTATGTGAAATAAAAAGAATAAAACATTTTTTCTGAGAACGATACATTTTGCGGACCTTCTTTTTTTATAAAATATTTCATTTTCTCCCGTTGGAACCAGAACAACATTTTATATATATATATATATATATTATATATATATATACATAAAATGAAAATATGTATGTGTATTGTTTCTCTTATCAAGCACAAGGATTATTTCTATGTGTGAGTAATATTTGGGATTCGTGAGATGAAGAGAAAAAAATAAGGGGACAAAGTTCTATAGAATCAGGAATATTTAGATTTCATATCTGGGTTAGGGGAACAGATTCCTGACAAATCAGGAGCAAAAACAAAAAAAAAAGGTAATATTTGAGGTTCGTATCATGAAAACATTTTTGTCTAGAATTGAAAAAATCTTGAAATTCTTTTCTGTTTTTTTTTTTTAAGAAAAACAAAATAAATCTAAAGGGAATTGGAAAGGAAGAACCAGGAAAACAAGCAAAAAAAAAAACCCTTGATATATATATATATATATATATATATATATATATGAGGAAGAATGCATAAAGAAAAGAAAGAATAGAATGGATAATAAAAATGAATTTAATCAATATCACTTACACATGTTTTCGGTCAGTTTATCTGTGTGAAAATATACCGCACACAGAAGATTCGACCTTCATCAGAATATTTTCACACACTATATATATATATATATATATATATATATATATATATGAGTAGAATAGAGAATTAAATCTGATAGTATCTACAAAATATAAAAATACAAAGTATTCCTATTCGATTAATTATTACCCTTTTAAGTACGACTTAATTACTGGTCATTGGGACCACAACTGTACCAATGTACCAATATAAAACTCAGTTTCTAAACAAAAGTTCCCGGATGCTAGCTTTGAAATTTACGAGAACCGGCATAATAAGCCTAAAAATAGGTGTATCTATTCGACCAGGACCGGCAGGGTAGCCTCTTCCCTTTTTTATTTAGTATTTCCAATTTTAGCACCATACAAAATATTACTGGCCATTGGGACCACAACTGTACCAATGTACAAATATAATACTCTCAGTTTCTACAAACAAAAATTCCCGGGTGCTAGCTTTGAAATTTACGAGAACCGGCATAATAAGCCTAAAAATAGGTGTATCTATTCGACCGGGACCGGCAGGATAGCCTCTTCCCTTTTTTTAAATTTTTTATTTAGTATTTCCAATTTTAACACAATAAAAAGGATTTTGTTTTTAATAGAAAAGGTTGGAAACAATTGAACAACAATTTTAAATTAATTGAAATTAATTAAAATTAAAACACGAACATTTTTTTACCGAATCCAGGTTGAAAAAAAAACAAAAAAAAAAAACAGGAAAAGGAAATTCTAATCTTAAACCAAAAGTGTTTACGCGGTAAATCCCTTAAATCTCACTCTAATTAAAGAAAAAATAATCTATTTACAAAACTTAACCCCTATATAACCGGTCACCATAAATTAATTATTACTTTTTTTCGCTTCGTCTTAATTACCGGCAATTGGGACCACGACTTTAGCAATGTACACAAAGTTTAAATGTACAATATTATTATACGCTTAGTTTCAACAGAAATGCTCCCAGAATTATCATAGTAGACTTTCCCTCCAATCTTTGGAATTATATCGTCAGTGTCACTTTCTGATTTCGTTTTTAAGAAATAAGTTTACTTTCTTTTTATCCAAGGTTTCCAATAAATTAAATTCTTAATTTAATTTTTATTTACTAAAATTATGGTAAAGAAGAACAATTTCCTCGTAAATTCCTACCATAAATTAAACTGTTTTATATTTTTTGCACCCGTTATTTTACAATACTAAATATATTTTATTTATTTGTTAAAGAATAAAGAATCAAGAAAATATATTTGGTATTGTAAAATAACGGGTGCAAGAAAAATAAAACATTTATTGCAAAATCACGACATTAAATGAGGGTTTAGTTTATTTTATGGTAAGAATTTACGAGGAAATTGTTCTTCTTTACCGATATTATATTCATATTCAGTGACGTTAGTGGGATATGAAATGAAATCCAATGTATATATTTTTAATTTCTCAACTGGGATTAAATACTTAAAATTTAAATGAAAATAAGGAATACGTTAATTCATTTAGAAGTTTTTTTATTTTTTAAATTAAACGACAACATTCATTCATTAATTGATGTTACATAGAATTAAAGTTGTTGAGTAGTGATTCAGTTATACACCTTTTTTCTTTTTCAAACTCAGAACTGCAAAACTGTTTTAAGTTTTTTTTTGTGTGTGTTTTTTTTTAATTTTTAGTGTTACTACTCCGAAATAAAATTTAGTAGATTGTGAATTGAGGGTCGTAAATTTTTACCATAGTCTACCGGACAGAAATTAGTGGAATATGAAATGAAAATTTCTCAACTGGGATTAATACTCTTAATAAAAATGAACTTAATTCATTTATAAGTTTAAAAAAAAAATAAACGACAGCATTAATTGATGTTGTGTAGATTTAAAGTTGTTGCATAGTGATTCAGTTATACACTATTTTGACCCCAGAACTGCAAATATTTTCCTTAGTATTTCATTTTTATTAAAAGCATTAATCCCAGTTGAGAAATTAAAAATATATACATCAGACTTAATTTTATATCTCACTAACATCTATCCAATAGACTATGGTAAAAATTTACGCCCCTGAATTCACAGTCTACCTATTTGAGTATTTTACCTCGTTGATTTTAAAGAAAATTGATTAGAAACGACATTTTTCTTGGGACCGCAATATTAAACTAGTGCAGTTAACTTTTATTTATTTTTAAATACTAGCACATTTATTTATATAAATTTGGGAGAAAGTCTTACTATTCTAAATAAAACATAAAAGTCTGGATGAATTTTTTTTTTAAATATTCAAAGTGTACGGGGTAAATTGGTATACGTAGAGAAACTTATGTATTTGTATACGAGCCAGTGCGATTTGTACATTTATTTTTTTAGGTTTTTTTATTTTATTTATTTTTTAGTGGTGAAAATAAATAAATTATAAATAAATCGAAAAGTCTGATATATATATTATTTTTGTCTTTAAATAAAATAATGTAAGATGGTAGACGCGTTTTTTTTATTTTTAATTTGCTTAAGATATTTCGAATGTAAAAATAATTCTTGTGCACATGAAAAAATTTTAAGTACTTTTTTTCTTTCTTTTTTTTTTTTTTGAGCATACAGAAATGAAATCAACATCGTACAAAGTACATACGTATTTAAACAAATATTTATTTATATTTACTATTGTATATAAAACAATGATTCCTGTTTTTTTTTTTTTTTTTGGTTCCAATTTTGGTAAGTAAAAAGTAGAATATTTTTTTTTCTTTTAAATAGTAAGATAAAAAAAAATGAAAAAAATAAACCAAGTTGTTTTCGAGGGTTAAAAAAAATTTAAGAAAATAAAACGTTTTTAGTCTTGTCTTTAAAAAAAGTATATTTTTTCTGTTTTAAGAATTTTGGATTATTTTATATAAGTATTAAAAGAATATTCTTAAAAGACAAAGAGTTAAGGAATGGTAAATATTGTTTCGAAAAAAAAGATATACAACGCACGCACCTCGTGGAAGCGAGAGGTGAAAAAAAATTGCGGTACTATTCGCAGAGTTCAGTCCCGGTCTCCTGCCTTAAAAAACGCTAGGCGGTGTTATCTTTTTAAAAAATTGTTGAATAAAACACATTCCAATTAATATTTAGATATTCTTGTTTATTTAAATTAAAACAAGACATTAAACAAACATAAATAAAAGAAAATCTGAGTATTTAGATATTTTAAGATTTTAATAAAAAAAATGTCAGTTTTAAATTTTTTTTAAATATATATTTATGGTAAAACAGTCCGTTTTGGGTTGTTTTTTTAAACCACAGGTTCAATTTCTTTTTTGATTTTTTTTAGCCGAATTCTGTATTCATGGTTCTTTTACTAAAAAGCTCTCACATTGGAACTTTATAAAAATCTTCTGATATAATTATACAAACTTATCTTTATAGAAAAAAGTAAAAAATCGTTTTTGTCGATTCATTTTTTTTTATTTTTTCATATTTCATTGAAGGCGTTTTTATCGACAAGTTTTTTAAGCTAACACCGCCTAGCGTTTTTTAAGGCAAGAGACCGGGACGAAACTCTACGAATAGTGCCAAAATCGCTACAGGAATAAAAAAAAAATGTTGGGGAGAAAAAAAAAAGTATCACATGCGTTCACAAACCTGTAAGTCATTGATTGTACGAATCCCTAGTATGGTAAATAAAAGCTGGGTAAAAAAGAATCCATAAAAAAAATCTCCCTTCTCGTATATTGATGCCTGAAAAGACAGCGTTTTCTTTATACAATAAATAGAGGTCGGTGCTCGCTGGCTTGCTTTTTTTTTTTAGTTATTTTTCTTCCTCTTTTCGTAGCGAAGCCAGCAACAGGCACTGACGAAAAAATTAAGAGAAGAGGGAGTTTGTTAAGGAGCCTGTCTATACGTTAAGTTGTTGGGGTAAGTACTAAGAGTTTGAAGAGATAGAAGAGAGAGAGAGAGAGAGAGAGAGACAGAATCACGTAGGGAGTGGAAGTTACAGTTTTGAGAGAGAGAGAGAGAGAGGCTGCCCTGCTGACATACTTAGTTGGGGAGGAGAGTGAGTGAGTGAGTTCGGGGTTTTTTTTGGTGGTAGTAGTGTGTAGTGGGGTTTAAGTGAGAAGAGACGGAAGATGGTTGTAAGCGAAAACAAAGGACTGTTCCAAGTCTAAGGACTTTTTTTTTTGGAGGTGAGGTGGATGTGTCGGGGGCGGATAGAGACACAGTAATGGAACTCTTCATTAAAAAGCAGAAAAGATAAGTAAAGTAGATATTCATCAGTGTAGGAATATACTTCAAAGTAATCTCACTCTTTCTTTCGAGATTGTATTTCTAGTAATATATAAATATATATATATATAATGAGATATCTAGAAATAAACCTCTAGAAAGAAAGAGTTAATCTAAAAGTGAGTAAACATACACACATACTCACTCATAGATTAACGGTTAAGGTTATTCTCTCTCAGTCTTGTATGCATGTGAGCAATATATATATATATATATATATATATATATATATATATATATATATATATATTATTGTGTGTGTGTGTGTGTGTGTGTGTATCTATATCTGTGTGTGATGTCTGTGTTGTGTGTGTGTATCTATATCTGTGTGTGTTATCTATATGTGTGTGTGTGTGTGTGTGGTATAATATATCTAGTATCTGTGTGTGTGTGTATCTTATCTATGTTGTGTGTGTGTGTGGTGTGTATCTATATCTGTGTGTGTGTATCTATATCTGTGTGTGTGTGTGGTGTATCTATATAGTGTGGTGTGTGGTGTGAATCTATATGTGTGTGTGTGTGTGTGTATCTATATGTGTGTTGTGTATCTATATCTATGTGTGTGTGTGTGCGTGTGGTGTATATATATCTATGTGGTGTGTGTGTGTGTATTGTGGTGTGTGTGTACTATAATCTTGTGTGTTGTGTGTGTGTGTGTGTGTCTATATCTATTGGTGTTGTGGTGTGTGTATATATATACTATGTGAGTAGTATGCGTGTGTGTCTATCTATATCTATGTTAGTAATACTGCTTGTGTGTGTGTCTATCTATATCTATGTGAGTAATATGTATTATATATATGTGTGTGTGTGTGTGTGTGTATGTATATATATATGTGTGTGTGTGTGAGATATGTATATATATATATATGTGTGTGTGTGTATATATAATTATGTGTGTGTGTAATATAATGTGATAATAAAAGAAATAATCTAGAAATAAATTGAGTTAATCTAAGAGCGTGAATATATATATATATATATATATATATATATATATATATATATGCAAATGTTGCTCAAACGTTTTTATTATAGTAGCATAAATAGTTAAAAGGTGCTCAATATATTCGTAAAATATAGAGAATGTATAATTGTAGAAAAAGTTTTTCACTCTACCACGTTTCAGTGTCAATGTAAACTCTTCAGGAGAACTACACACACACATTATATATATATATATATATATATATATATATATATATATACAACCCTCCGCACGAGCAGGATGTGACACAATGTCAATTTCTTAAGCGGAGTTCAACAGGTTTGAATTCAAAGTTTTCCTTCTCCTAGACCGGTTGCCTAACCAAGGTTAAAGAGCCCTCTGCCCTACTATTTATCTATAGCTGGAGGGAGAGTAGATCCATACCTTTCCAAGGGTATTAGCACTAAGTGAAATGCAATTACTACATCCAGGAATTTGAACTCGGGGCGACGAGTTCATTTCCCATTGACTTAACCATGTACACCACCTATAATCCGAAGCTCATGGGTGGCGGGTGAAAAATTGCGTCGATCCCGTCGGCATTCCCCTCAAGGGGGGCGCCCCAGGCACTGGGCAATAACCCAGCCTTGCCCTTTAAATCGAGGAGGCAGGTGTTGCCTGGGGGATAGCCCCTGGGATCGACGCGTTAATTATATAGATTGACCATATCAACATACATAACATGCAGTTGTATTTATATATAACAAAATAGGGTTTACAGTGTGAACGGGAAGCTAATTTGCATATTGATCTTAAAAAATTGATTTTAATAAATAGTGCTTAGTATTATTGATTTCTAATTCTTTGGGTTTATCTTAATGAATATGAACAAATTCTCGGAGTGAATCTTAAAAGAAATCCATTAACAAGAAGAAATAACTGTAATTTTACTCTTTACTTCCTATTAACTAAATAGTTAATTAGGAAATTTAGCAATGAAAGACGGATGTGGTGGAAGAGTAACTTTCAGTTGTCTCTATTTTTCGATTATGCCCCTCTCCGTTTCAAATCTTTATATCTGCATTCTATTTATTTTCATTGGCCTTTTTAATTTAATATAATTTTTTTTATTACATTAAAACTTGAAAAAACTTGCACCGGAGTGTGCAATATTTGCTAGTAAAATAAATAAAGTGTGATGGGCTCACGGGAAGAGTGAAGGATCATGGGATATATAAGCAAAGAAAGATGGCGGTACAAAACTAAAAACGGCCAAAAAATAATAGGGAGGGAATTAACACACTCCCCATCACAACCGAGAATTAAAAAGATCCCGCTTCTTTTTTAACTACTTCTCAAGGATAAGCGAAAGACGTTTACAATTCTTCAAAACCGGCGCCTATCCCTCCCCCGTCGCCAAAAAAACGTGTCTCTTTTTCTTCATTTCTTTTAAAATATACGCTTCCTTCCTTCTTTCTTTATCTACCCCACTCCTTAATTGATGGCTGCTGCTGTACACGCCATTCGTTATCCTTTTTTTACTTTTTCGTTTTTTCTCTTTCTGGTTAGTAGAGAGAAGTGAGAGAGTTCCATTTGAAGAGGTCACCATTTCTTCGAAATGCCAACGGTATGAGTTACAATGTCTTGTAATGTTGGATCTTGGAAGATAGTAAAGAAGGAAAAAGAACTGCAGACGAAATTGTTTAAATATCAACAGACAGACATTGATTAAAAGACAGAAAGAAAAGAGAGAGAGAAGAGGAAAAAAGGGGTTGTACCCCGCCCTTCAACATTATAAATTTATAGAGTAAAAAGATAAGGGAGAAGAAGAAGAAGAAAAAAGGAGTGAATGAGTGAGTGGGTGTGCGGTGAAAAGGAATAGAGAGAGGGATTGAAAGAAGAAGGGGATTGAGAGAGAGAAAGAAAACAATTAGAGAGAGAAAGAAGTAATAAACAATCTAGAGTAGGGGAGAAGAGAACATAGAGAAAATAAACACAGTATATATGTTGTGTGTGTACAGAGAGAAGAGAGAGAGAGAGAGAGAGAAAAAGAGAAGAGAGAGAGAGGGGGGGGACAAAAACAGGATCAGGAAAGACATCAAGACAAAGAAAGATAGACAGAGACAGACAGACAGAATATGACGAAGGAGAAAAGAGAGAGCGTGAGAAGAGAAACATTATAGACCATGTGTTGTGTGTGTAAGAGAGGAGAAAAGAGAGAGAGGAATAGGACAGAAGAGAGAGAAGAATAGGGGACAGAGAGAGAGAGAAGAGAGAAAAGAATAAGGACAGAGAGAGAAGAAAGGTCTAGACAAAAGAACAGTCTAGAAAGCGGAATAAAACAAGAGAAGGAGAGAGAGAGAGAGATGAGAGAGAGAGAGGAGAGAGAATCAGGAAGAGGGAGGGGTGAATTAATCTACAAAGAGTACAGAGAGAGAGAAAGAACATATATAATATATAATATATTATAAATATATATATATATATATAAGAGAGAGGAGAGAGAGGAGAGTAGAGAGGAGGGAGGGAACAATCCAGAAAAGAGAGGGAGAGGGAATTAATCTAAACAAAGAGAGAATCGAAGAGAGAGAGAGAGAGAACAATACTATAAAGAGAGAGAAAGAGGGGGAATATATCTACAAAATTACAAAAAGAGATGAAATATATATTATAAATATATATATATAAGAGAGAGAGAGAGAGAGAAGACAGACAGACGACAGACAGAGAGGAGACAATCTACAAAAGAGAGGGGAGAATTATCTACAAATTAAAAGAAAAATGGAAGAGAGAAGAGAGAGAGGAGAGAGAGAGAGTGGAGAGAGAGAGAGAGAGCGAGAGAGTGAGAGGAGAGAGGAACAATCTAAAAGTGAGAGGAGGGGAAATAATCTACAAAAATGAAAAGAATGAAAGAGAGAGAGAGAAGGGGGGAAAAAGACTCTAAAAGCTTAAAGAGGGTGTGGGTGGACCTGACGTATATACCATTTATATTAATACACAACCGTGTTGATTAAAAGTTTAGGCGAATATAAGTATTTTCTTTTTTTATGCCTCATAAACCATTTCTAATTAAAAATTCAATTATTATTTCGTTTTAGATTTCCTTTCTTCATTTTTCTCTTTCACTCTTTCTTTTCATTAACTTTTACACCATTTACAAGTTTGGCTTCTTCCCTCAACACATTTTTTTCAAATCAACCTTTAAGTTTCACTTCCTTTTACTTTTTAAAAAAAACTTTCTTACTTTCGGCTTTGTTTCTTTGTTTTTGGCTTATCGTCGCGTTTAGTTTGGTTTACGGCATATCAAACCCACTGGGTCATTTAATGCCGACAAGTTTTAAAATAAATTCATTCTTAAGATATTCATTTTTTCTAAAACACATTATTCCACTTCCCTGAAATAGACCATAATGCTAAATCTCTAAGTCTTTTGTTTTTCTTACTTATATATTTGCTCTGTGACTCTAACATTAAGGCACACATTGAGCTCTCAAACTGCACAGGTTTTGTTAAATATAAACTCGTGTCGAAGGAAGATTTCTTCTCTGGACTTTTGGATTATATATATATATATATATATATACATATATATATATATATATGACGCTGATGATGACCTAATAGTCGAAATGTAACATACAGGGATTGACATTTTCTCGATTTGTTTAGCCTTACATTTGAACATATATGCCCGCCTAAATTCATGTATATTAACTATATTAATTTCAAAATTAGGTATGACTTCAATTAATGCACATATCCTCCAACAATTGTCGTTAAAAAAGGCTATATAAAAATAAAGACACAGTTTTGTACTTACTTTCATATATATATATTATATATATATATAATATATGAATATACTTGAAAGAACACTCACCCCCCTGTATGGCACTTCGAAAGTGCCGAAAGTACTCGGGACAATGACTTTGGTGGCTAATCACGAATTCCACCCAAATACTAAAAAGTTGCCAGAAACTTGAAAAATTCAGCAATAAAATTGTTAAACAGGAGATTTGTCTTTTGTTTAATTTACATGTATAATGAAAAAATGTGCAAGTAGTACACACACAACACATACACAGATATAAAACTTTAGGTATATAACGATGTCAGTAAATATAGTAAAAATATAAGTCGGGGTGGGCCTAAAGTCGGTATCAGCGGAGGGAGTCTATTCCCCTTTCGATAGCGCTAGACCCAAGGAGAATTGTTTTTAGCAGCCTGAGAGTGGAGGGCCACAGCTACCATACAGGCTCGGCCTAATTTGTACTGCACAGTTCTCCTGTGGTACTGCACGCTGAGGAACCGGTATCGAACTAGGAACTTCGTGTTTCTAGCGACGAATGCTCTAGCCGTACTGAGCTATAATATATACCTTATATATTAGTATCATCCCAGACACGTGGTTTCGAGTTACTTCTCATCAGTGCGGCTCGACTTTAACAGCTCACCTCAGCGGGGATCGAATACCCGACAGAATTTTCTTCTGCCAAGTCCTTACCCTGCACAGTTTGCGGTGTCTGCAGTGAACATTAACTGATACATCCTACGCGGATGTTTACAATTAGTAAAGTGACGGGTGGCCTAAGTGTTCGCCACGGGAGTCTATCCCCCTTTCGCTGACGCAAGACAGGGAAGATTGTTTTTTGCAGAGGTGGAACGCACTCCTACCTCAAACCCTTACCGGCACGATAAGATTACAAACTGTGCTTACTCATCGCTGGGTTTGACGGGGACCGGTATCAACCCAGGAAACCTTGCGATTTCTTAACGGCCGTGCTCTAGCTGACTGAGCTAACCAAGCCCATTAGTTTTGCTATATTTTTATATATGATCAGTATAGGAAATTTCCCTAGGGGGAATACTGATCATTAGAAAGCGTGAAACGTGGGTTACGCCAACCCTCTTGATTAGTGTCCCAAGGACAGGCTCTCAGGCGTTTTAATTTTTTATTTATAACTAGCAAATATAGACCCCTCCGCCGGTGTCAAGTTTAAGTTTTTAATGTAATGAAATATCGTAATTAAATTAGAACGCCAATGAAACTAAATAAAAGAATACAGATAAAGAATTTGAAACAGAGGGAGTAATATCGAAAATTAAAAGAACTGAATTTACTCTTCATCACTCTCGTCTTCATTGTTGATCTTTTTCTAATTTAAGATTTATATTAAAGAGAAGTGAAGAATTAAAGACAGTTATTTGTCTTGTTAATGATTTCATTTAAGATTCATGAAGAGATTTTTGCTTATATCTCATTAAGATATAAAACCAACAGTTAGAAATCAAATATAAGCACATATTTATTAAAATCTATCATTTTTAATATCAATATGCAATAAGCCTCCCGTTCATATTGTAAACGCGCTATTTGTTTTGTTCATTGCTATATATCAAATTACAATTGCATGTTGTTAGTATGTAGATATTGGTTAACAGTATTAATAATGTAAAGACAATTTTATTAATAATTGAGGTTTAGATAAAAATAAAATCATGGAGAATGTGATGTCAATTACTAAGGGAATTGTGACTTGAGTAGTGATTTAGTTTCGGTTACAGACAGAAAAACACACAATCTCCATTATAATAAGATGTTTATTTTTTCTTTCTACAACTCGGTATTTTGGTCAATTTGTAGCTGCCTACTTAGTTTTTTTTCTTTGTGGAGGGAGGTGAGTATTCTATCATGAAAATATATATCACAGATGCGCTGGAACATATCATGAGTTCATCAAGGGGTTTCGGGTCTTTACGCATCAGGGCCCTTTCACTCAAGTGACCCAGCTGGGGTGAGTTGCTCTCCAGATTTCATTCCAGCAGTGACAATTCATGGGCTTGTTTTCTTAATCTAAAAGCCACCTGGTGACTTTTCAATGGACTACGTTATCTCAAGTCCGGTCAAGGCCCCGCAGAATGAGCGCTCAGCAAACGCCCTCGACAATCCACGCTTTTAGCCTACAGGTATTTGCCTCGTACCCCACTTGTATGGGCTAGTCACAAGTCCTCGTTTTAACGTGGGCCCATCCACAAGCCGAAGCTCATGGGTAGGAAAGAACAAAAATTGCGTCGACCCCTTCGGCATTTCCCCTCAAGGGGGACGCCTCAGGCGCTGGGCAATAAACGCAGCCCTGCCCCTTTAAGTCAAGGGGGCAGGTATTGCTTGGGGGGTTAGCCCCCTGGGATCGACGCTATTAACTTGTAAAGATCCAGGGCCGAAGCCACTGGACCCCCACCCCGTTGGGCGGGTATACATGCTTTTAGCCTACATAAGACACACCAACCATTTAAAATAGATTTTTTTTTGTTCAACAGTTTGGTTTTGTCTACCATCATCAGTTTATCTGAATTTTTTTATTTTTAATTTAGGTAAGGCTTGATAATTTGGATTATTCGGACCATTGCCATTGCTTATACACAACTCTTCGACCGATGTGTTCTCCGGACTTCTTCGGGCGTTTCTTGTCGAACTCGGAAACCTTCATGTCGAACTCGTGAGCTTTCACGGAACTTCGAACCGAACCCTTTATTCAATTACGCCATGAAGGCTCCCGGGCTCGACAAGAAACGCCCGAAGAAGTCCGGAGAACACATTGGCCGAAACGTTGTATATATAACAATAAAGATGAGGACAATAGTCCGAATAATCGAAATAATCCAGATTATCAGACCTTATCAAAAAAATAAAAAATAAATAAAAATAACAATGAAGATGAGGACAATAGTCCGAATAATCGAAATAATCCAAATTATCAGACCTTATCAAAAAAATAAAAAAATAAATAAAAATAACAATGAAGATGAGGACAATAGTCCGAATAATCCAAAATTATCACCCCCCCCACCCCCGCAAAAAATACAAAAAACACCTGATGAAGGCCGGAGGGCACATCGACCGAAACGTTGCGTACATAACAATACAGATGAGGACAATAGTCCGAATAATCGAAATAATCCAAATTATCAGACCTCATCTAAAAAAAAAAAAAAAAAAATAACAAGAAACACCTGAAGAAAGTCGGAAAACAGATCGGCCGAAACTGTGTATATAAAACAATGAAGATGAGGACAATAGTCCGAATAATCGAAATAATCCAAATTATCAGACCTCATCTAAAAATAAAAAAAAATAACAAGAAACACCTGAAGAAAGTCGGAAAACACATCGGCCGAAACTGTGTATATAAAACAATGAAGATGAGGACAATAGTCCGAATAATCGAAATAATCCAAATTGTCAGACCTCATCTAAAAAAAATAACAAGAACACCTGAAAAGTCGGAAAACACATCGGCCGAAACTGTGTGTATAAAACAATGAAGAGGAGGACAATAGTCCGAATAGGCCAAATTAATGTACATCATGATGAGGTTATCAGGAATTGTGTGTATGTGTAATTTCAGAGTCTTCCATTCATTAACGTACTTTCAAATCTTTCCAAGATGGCGACCGTTTAATTTGACCAATCATATAACGTCTCCTTCATTTTTCTTTCCTGGTCGTTG
This sequence comes from Doryteuthis pealeii, assembly GCA_023376005.1. Classification (NCBI taxonomy): domain Eukaryota; kingdom Metazoa; phylum Mollusca; class Cephalopoda; order Myopsida; family Loliginidae; genus Doryteuthis; species Doryteuthis pealeii. The sequence continues at coordinate 1,129,950 of CM042175.1, forward strand.
TAGAAATCGCTTCTGAGATTGATTAACTTGGCTGCCTTCTTTTTCTTTTCTTTTTCTAATTTCCGTGCTCACTTGTCAGCCTATATGATTAATGAGATGGTGAGACTCCAACCTCTCTATTTCCGCTCGGCATTCACCACCCCCCCCCCTCTCCAATCAACCACACTTTTACACAACGGCTTCACTTTTTCTTTCTTTCGTTATTTGTCTTGAAGGAGGAAGTTAGATTTTATCATTTTTATTGTTATTTGTCCTTTTTATACATTATTACTTTAAAAACTCCACACCTTACACACTCACCTCTCTCTCTCTTTCTGCATGTGTGTGTATAAATGCTTCTGGGTATATATAAATCTCTCTCTCTCTTCATTGCTTCTGGATATCTCTCTCTTTCTCTCTACTTTTAGACATCTCTCTAGATCTTCTCTACTTTTGGATCTCTCTACTTTTAGACTCTCATCTCTCTATCTCTCTCTCTCTTTAGACATCTCTCTCTCTCATCTCTTCTCTCTCTCTCTCTCTCTCTCTCTCTCTCTACTTTTAGACATCTCTCTCTCTCTCTCTTTTAGACATCTCTCTAGATCTCTCTCTCTCTACTTTTAGACATCTCTCTCTCTCTCTTCTCTCTCTACTTTTAGACATCTCTCTCTTCTCTCTCTCTCTCTCTCTACTTTTAGACTCTCTCTCTCTCTCTCTCTCCTTTTAGACATCTCTCTTTCTCTCTCTCTCCTTTTAGACATCTCTCTCTCTCTCTCCTTTTAGACATCTCTCTCTCTCTCTCTCTCTCTCTCTCTCTCTCTCTCCTTTTAGACATCTCTCTCTTCTCTCTCTTTTAGGCATCTCTCTAGATCTCTCTCTATTTCTGGACATCTCTCTAGATCTCTCTCTCTCTATTTCTGGACATCTCTCTACATCTCTTTCTCTCCATTCTGGACTTCTCTCTCTTTACTCTCTTTCTGTCTCTCTACTCTGATTCTCTCTCTCTTTCTCAATTCCTTTTTATTCCTTTAAAAGTTTCTCAACATCCGGGTGGCTCATTGGTTGTCTGATTAAATATGTTGACGTTTACACACACACACACACACACACACACAACAGTAAACAATGGATTTTACTTTTATTTCCTACGCTTAAAACGGTCCACTCATTCTCTGTTTCACCGAATTTAAAACAGCCATGAGCCTGTTCAAAACTTAATTGGGTGACCACTTAAGCAACAGCAGGTACCGTAAACAACAAGAGTTTTGTTTATCAAAATGACTCGATTCGACATTAAATGACCCGAAACGCACTATTTAGTAGTAACGGATCTGCGAGACCAGCTTGCGAAGATGAGACGCTCCGATTCCAGGAAACACTAGATAGGTAGGTATATGGAGGCGCGTGGGTTAGTGGTTAGAGTCGTGGGAAATGGACTCGTTGATTCGAGTTCAATTCCTAGACGAAGCTGTTGGCATTTCACATAGCGCTAATACGTTTGGGAAAGGTATGAATCCATATATTCTCCCTCCAGCTATGGGTTAAATAGTAGGGCAGACTGGGCTCTTCAGCCTTGGGTAGGTAACCAGTCTAGGAGAGGGATAACTCT
>CM042175.1:1136537-1219037 GCA_023376005.1 Doryteuthis pealeii
TTCATTCATTCATTTTCTCGTTCTTCCCTCTTCTTCTTCTCGTTCTTTCTTCCTTCATTTTCTTCTCGTTCTTTCTCCTTCATTCGTTTTCTCTCGTTCTCTCCTTCATTCGTTTTTTTTTCGTTCTTTTTCCTTCCCTTCATTCTCATTCTTCTCGTTCTTTCCTTCATTCATTCATTCCTTCTCTTCTTCTTCATTCTTCATTCTTCTCGTCTTTCCTTTCATTCATTTTCTCGTTCTTTCCTTTCATTCATTCATTTCTTTCTCGCTTTCTTCATTCTTTCTCGTTCTTTCTTTCATTCATTCATTCTTCTTCGTTCTTTTTCCTTTCATTCATTCTTTCTTTCTCGTTCTTTCCTTTCATTCATTCATTCTTCTCATTTCTTCATTCATTCATTCAATTCATTCTTCTCGTTATTTTTTAATTCTTTATTCTTCTCGTTCATTCTTCTCGTTATTTTTTCATTCCTTATTCTTCTGATTCTCCCTTTCATTCATTCTTCTCGTTATTTTTCATTCATTATTCTTCCGATTCTTCCTTTCATTCATTCATTCTTCTCGCTTTGTTCTTCCTTCCTTCCTTCATTCTTCTCGTTATTTTTTCATTCTTCTCATTCTTCCTTCCGTCATTCATTTTTCACGCTCTTCCATCCTTCATTAATTCATTCATTCTTCTCGTTCTTCTTTCATTTCTCCAGCTCTCTCCTTTCCTTCTCTAAGATGGTCCTAATTAATGGCACCAGAACATACACTTCTACGAAGACCCCATGCGATTTTTGCTGGCCCATCAGAAGACACATCTACACACGGTTATCTAAATACGAAAAGACAGAAATATATTCAAAAAGAGGTTTTTTTTTTAAGTAGAAAAACAGATGCCGTCTTTATTTGTATTTAGGTTTTTTTAGCCTTCTGTCCAAAGACGAAACAGAAATAGAAAATGGAAAAAGGAAAAAGAAAAATGACGCATATATTAAAAAAAAAAAAAAAAAAAAAAAAAAAAAAAAAAAAAAAAAAGAAAAAAAAAAAAAAAAAAAATATGAATGGATGCATATTAAATGTAAAAAGTCCATCCTTTACAAATAAATAAATAAATAAATATGAAGAAGAAGATGAAGATGAAGAAGATGAAGAAGACTGGCGGGGGGCTGCGATTTTTCAATTAGCGTGTGTGTCCAAACATAGTTGCATCTTTTTCAACAAATGTGGAGGTTTTTCACTTTGCGAAGTTAACGCCAGAAATAAACAACTTGTAAATTATTATTATCATCATCATTATTATTCTTAGAATATGAGAAAGAGAGATAGATAGAGAGAGATGAGAGAGAAGAGAGAGAGAGAGAGTGAAAGATATAGAAAAGAGAGATAGAGAGAGAGAGAAAGAGAGAGGAGAATGAGAATGAATGAAAAAAAGATGGAGAATGAGAGAAAGAGAGAGTAAAAGAGTGGAGAGAGAAAGAGGTGAGAGAAAAGAGAGGAGAGAGGGGGAGAGAGAAAGGGGGGAAGAGAGAGAAAGAGAGAGAAAGGAGAAAGAGAGAGGGAGAGAGAGAGAGAGAGGAGAGAGGGATAGAGAAGGGAGAGAAGAGAGAGGGAGGGAGAGAGGAGAGAAAGAGGGAGGGAGAGAGGGAGAGAGAGAGGGAGGGAGAGAGGGAGAGAGAGGGAGGGAGAGAGGAGAGAGAGAGAGGGGAGAGAGGAGAGAGGGAGGAGAGAAAAGAGAAGGGAAGGAGAGAAAGGAGAGAAGAGAGAGGGAGGGAAAGGGATAGAGAAGGAAGAAGAGAGAGGGAGGGAAGGAGATAGAAGAGAGAGAGAAAGAGAGGGAGAGAGAAAGAGAGGGAGAGAGAGGGAAAGGAGAGAGAGAGAGGGGGAAGGGAGAGAGAGAAAGGGTGAGAGAAGAGAGAGAGAAAAAAGAGTGAGGACAGAGAAAGACAGAGAGAGAGAAAGAAAGACAGAGAGAGAGAAGAAAGACGTGAGGAGAACAGCAAAGATTGGAAGTAGAGAAACAAGGAGTTGAGAATTATTATTATTATTATTATTATTAAACTATTAGAATTTGATACTGTTAAAATATCTGTATAAAAAAATCAGTTTTACCAAAAATTTGTTTAAATAACAATTCCGAAGTACGAAACTAACAGAATTAAAAACGATGAAAGAAATTTAAAAATTATGATTGACAAATGTTTACCTAAGAAAAAGAAAAAAAATTCAAAATAAATAAAACAATTTGCAAGTTTTGCTAAACTAAGTGAAATTTCCGCCCAACGGGGTTTTGAACTATTTCCTGCGGAAGCCCCACAGGGTGTCCTTTTTTTTCTAACCCCCCTTCCCCATAAGACATCACGAATTTAAATCTTACATAAGCTACGTAGCAGAGGGGAAAAGTCAATATTTTATCCTAGATGTTATGTAAATTAACCATTATGAAGGTATTGTCGGCAGTTAGCCGACGTCTCTACTTCCACCCACCCACGTTGTGTCTATGTTTTAAAAAAGAGATCTATCCGCTGTCGGGTTTAGTTGGATGATTGGTAGGTAGGACTTGTCAACCCTTATTTTTTTAACTCATTTTTTTCTATTTAATGTATGTGTGTGTACAAAAATATGTGTTTGTATGTATGTGCACAAATGTATGCGTGTATGTATTTGTGTGTGTATATGTGTATGTGCACAAATGTATGCGTGTGTATTTGTGTGTACATGTGAATGTATGTGAGGATGTGTGTGTATGTGAGGATGTGTGTATGTGTCTGTATGTGAGGATGTGAATGTATGCGTATGTGTATGCGTATCTGTGTAATTGAATGTATGTGTTTTTGTATGTGTATCTGTGCATGTGAATGTATGTGTTTTTATGCATATGAATGCATATATATGCGTAAATAATAGGACAGACTCGGTTAAATGGCTAAGAATTCAAGCTAGCTTTACTCTTTTTAAAAATTGACCGTGTATGTGTGGGAAGAGCGTGGTGTAATGGTTAAAGTCATGGGAAATGGACTCGTCACCAGGAGTTCAAAATCCTGGACATAGCGCTAATACCCTTGGAAAGGTATGAATCCTACTCTCCCTCCATCTATGGTAGTAGGGTAGACTGGGCTCTTCAGCCTTGGTTAGGAAACCTGTCTAGGAGAAGGAAAACCTGTTAAACTCCGCTTAATAATTTGACCTTGTGTCGCATCCTACTCGTGCGGAGAGGTTGGTAACTATATATGGGACAATAACAGGTACTACCACTCCGGACCAGAGTGGACCTGGGAGTAATGATGATGAAAGGGGTACTCCACATTCCCTAGAGTTCAGAACTATAACCTCACCATCAGATAGAGTTTAGCGTTATACCAAAGACACAAACCCTCAGCCAACGCCTTTCTAGCACATATATGATTAAAAAAAATACATATCAACATATATGCCGCCTAAATTCATTAATTATTAACTAATTAATTTTCAAAATTAGGTATGACTTCAATTAAGCACATAACCTCCAATATATATATATATATATATATAAATCTAATGAGTCAGACGAACCTACTATTAGTTTCGCTTAATGCTCTTCAGGGCTAAGATCTGACTCTTTATTATTTGCTCTACTTAGGTATTGAGCACTTTTTACTTATTAGCTTATTCTCCTAGCGGTTATATGAATATATATATATATCTTATATACATATAAATTGTTTTTCTTTTGGCCAAATACTGTACCAATAGATTATTTTTTGCTGGTACGACTATCTTGGTCTTTTCTTTTTTTCAAAAATTTTTTTCTCCCCGGTTGATGTTTGGTAGTATATTTTTACAATCAAATTATTTGCTGTTTTTTTTTCTCACTGCAAGGATTTACCAACACGCTTGGTATATTAAATTATAATATATATATATATATATATATTTGAGTGAGAGAGAGAGAGGGAGAGAGAGAGAGAGAGAGAGAGGAGGAGAGGGAGAGAGAGAGAGAGAGAGAGAGAGAGAGAGAGAGAGATCAAATTAGAAAGTAAACTAAATAAAGAGCAACCAAAAATCAAGATGAAAGAAAAATACTATCCAAAATGGCGGTTCTTTCAGGTTTCTTTTCCCGCCAAAAAATATGCCAGACTTGATTATGTTACTTGTTTAATGTCAGACGAAAGTTTCAAAACGAACAGATTACCCGTGAACCAAAATATAATAGAAGCCATTTTGAAAGCATATTTAAAAATAAAAATAAAATAAAAATAAATGAAAAAAAAACAACAAAAAAAAAAAAAAAACAAACAAAAAAAAAAATGTCAAAACCGTCAGCCGGGGGGGTGGGGGGTGGATGTGCACGGGGGGAGGGGGGAAGTATTTGAATAAGCAGACAATAATTCAACTGAACAATGATTTTGTTGTGTGTGGGTGGGGGTGGGGGTGGAAAGCACATGTCTGTGAAAATAGGAACGGAGAAATCATGTCCCCCAGTCTATCTCTCATGTGCTCACAAACACACACAGGATATATATATATATATATATATATATATATATAATGGATTAGATAACAATGTCTTTTAGCATAAAACATGGAAAGGAGAAATAAAAGAAAATGTTTGAAAATTTGAAGTAAAAAAAAAACAAAAAAACAAATAATAAAAATAAAGATAAAAAGATTAATTCAAATGAAAGGAGTAACAGTTTAAGAATATTTATACTCACACACACACATCCATATATATATATGTATACACCCAAACACATATATATATATATGTATACACCCAAACACATGCATATATATATATATATATATATATATATATATATATATATATACATATAACCATGTTTGTATGCATACACATATATGCACACACACACACATATATACAAACACACACACACATATATATACAAACACACATATGTATATATACATATATATACATATACATACATATATACATACATACATATATACACATATACATACATACATATACACACATACATACATATACATACATACATACATACATATACATATATGTATACATACATACATATACATACATACATAAACATATATGTATACATACATATACATATATGTATACATACATATATATATGTATACATGTATACATACATATATGTATACATACATATACATACATACATATACATATATGTATACATATGTATATACATATGTATACATACATACATACAATTACATATACATATGTATATACATATGTATACATACAATTACATATACATATATGTATACATACATACATACAATTACATATACATATATGTATACATACATACATACATATACATATATGTATACATACATACATACATATACACACATATGTATACATACATACATACATATACACACATATACATATATGTATACATACATATACACACATATACATATATGTATACATACATATACACACATATACATATATGTATACATACATATACACACATATACATATATGTATACATACATATACACATACATACATATATACATATACATATACATACATATACATATATGTACACATATATATAACCATGTTTGTATGCATATATATATATACATTTACCAACCCCTTCGCACGAGCAGAATTCTTCACATAAGTCAATTTCTTATGCTAATTTAACAGGTTTGAATTCAGAGTTTTCCTTCCCTAGACTGGTTAAGTAGCCATGATTAAAGAGCCCAGTCTGTCCTACTATTTACCCATAGCTGGAGAGAGAGTAGTTGGATGCATACCTTACACAAGGGTATTAGCACTATGTGAAATGCAAAGAGCTTCATCCAGGATTTGAACTCTGGTTGACGAGTCCATTTCCTACTTCTCTAACCATTACACTATGTATCTCCACACAGATATGTGTGCGTGTGTGTGTGCGAATGTGTTTGGTTTGGTTTGGGTTTTACGGCATATCAACCTCGGTGGGTCATTTAATGCCGATAAAGTTTTGAAATAAATTCATTCTTAATGGATAATCAAATTTTGTTTATAAACTCATGTTTTTCTATTTAACCCATAGATGGAACCCTAACAGGTACTACCACTCCGGGTCAGAGTGGACCAGGGAGCAAGGGTGATGAAGGGGTGCTCCACATTCTCCAAACCTCCAGAACTGAAACCTCACCATCAGAGAGTTTAACGTCATTCCCAGGACATGTAGACCCTCAGTCACCACCTTCTAGCACCCATATGATAAAAAGGGGTTGGAGCTTGCCATAAGGGCAATAGGGTTGGGAAAATCATATAGGTGTTAGGGCTTGACATCACTAGCCAATTAATGTGTGTGTGCATGAATTTACCCAACCTCTCCATCACGGGCAGGATGTGACACACGGTCAATTTTTAAAAAGAGTAAAGCTGGATTGAATTCAGTTTCCTTTGTACAAGACGGGTAATCTTTTCTTAGCCATTTAAGCCACCGAGTCTGTCCAATTATTTACGCATATATATGCATTCATATGCATACAGAAACATACATTCACATTCAGAGATACGCATACACATACGCATACACATACTTTCACATGCACAGATTCGTATACACATACTTTCACATACACAGATACGCATACACATACTTTCACATACACAGATTCGTATACACATACTTTCACATGCACAGATACGTATACACATACGCATACATTCATATGCACTCATACACATCTTCACATACAGACACATATATATTCGCATACAGACACATACACATATATATTCACATGCACACACACATCCTCGCATACAGACACATATGCATATTCACATGGACACACACACACACACACACACTTACATGCACACACACATTGTGCACATACACACATATGCACATACACATGCACAACACACACACATATACACATACACATATGTGCACATACACACACACATAACACATACACATATGTGCACATACACACACACACATATACACATACACATATATGTGCACATACACACACACACATACACATACACATATGTGCACATACACACACACACACACACATATATATATATATATATATATATATATAAATAAATGTGCATCCTGTGCAATCAAGTTGTTGTCCAACTTTCTAAATTGTTTATCTCTATTTTACAGATTTTAAAAGTCAATTAAAACAAAAAAAACAAAACCAAGATAATTAAGTCGAAGAGAAGACTCATTGAAAAGTCAGCAGGAAAATTCTTCTTCAAGTTCAACACAAAAAAAAAACCCCACTGATTACGTACCTGAGACATAAAATCAACTAATTCTTTCTTTTGTGAAAGAAAAAAAAAGAAGTGACAATAAAAGAGAGAGATGGAGAGAGAGAGAGAGAGTTGTGTAAGAAAAAAAGTGACAATGAGAGAGAGAGAGCTGAGGAAGAAAAATAAGGGTGACAATAAAAGAGAGTTGTGGAAGAAAAAAAAGAAGTGACAATAAGAGAGAGAGAGAGAGTTGAGGAAGAAAAAACAAATGGTGACAATGAGAGAGAGAGAGAGAGTTGTGATAAAAAAAAGGGTGACCATAAAAGCGAGAGAGAGAGAGAAGAGTTAGAGACTCTTAGTGAACGACAAATAATGACATACCCTTCATCCCGTTAGATACTGATTAAAACACTTTAGATAGGAAATCTCTTTTTCCTGTTTTGCGTCTTTAGCAAGATCAGATTTAAGAGAATAAGACCACTTAAAAATAAAAAAACAAATAAACAAATAAATAAATAAAATTTAAAAAAAAGAAAAACCTATGCTAAAAAAAAACAAAAAAACAAAAAAACAAAGGATAGGCAGTCCATTGACCTTTGCAGAATAAACCAACAAAGATAGAAAGGTTTCCCCACTTAACCTCTGCATGGGGGAGTGGTTGAAGCAACACATCTCACTAGCCATTCTTTGTGGTGTGCTATCAGCAAGCTTAATCAAAATTATTATTTAATCCCTAGTTTTAACCTTTGACCCTCATTAGTGTGTCAATTAAGTGGAGCAAATTTCTGCCAGTGAAAGATTTTGAACATTTATTTTTAAAAATCTTTCGCTGCCTGAAGATTGCTCTGCTTAAACAAGCAAGTTTTGTGGATGTAATGAAAATAACAACAAGTGTGACCAGGATGGGCCCAGAGACACATCCGATGATACAACTGAAGACGAAGATACCACCGAGAGAGACATCCGATGATACAACCGAGGATGAAGATGCCACTGAGCATGTCCTGCTTAGACAAAGTAGCAGACTAAAGAGACCTGCTCCGCACTGCACTTTGTGTGATCCTCAGATCAGGGAGGAGTGTGGATGTAATGAAAATAACATACCTCGAAACTCAAAGCATGCGCAGACGAGTCTGGCTTGCAGGGTCATCGCGGGAAAGAAATATGGCTGCTGTAAGCACTATATTTAACGATGGGCGATCTCGAACCAGCGAGAATGGGATTGCACGTATGCAAATTCTCTCGAGATCGGGAGTGCATATAAGCATACGTTGACGGCCAGTTGGGAGCGTCAAACGATTACATACGACGACTATGAAAAAAGCTGGCAGTAGCATTTTGGCTCTTGCGACGGGTGGACGAGGTATTTCGAGATAGATTTTGATTGTTGGAGAGCAGAGTGCAGCACAGTTGGGAGAACATTATTACTAGAAGTTTAAAGAGCATGAAACCAACATGGTAGGAGGTTAGTCTCCATACAAATAAATATATTCATTATATATATATTTGTTGTAAACTTTTGAAAATGCACCGGTTGAAAGGGCCCTTAAGTTCTCCATTTTCTTTCACCTATTTTAAACCTCCCATTTAAATAGTTGATCAATGTTTAATAAAAGTATGATATTTTTCAAGTTCTTGTATATAATTGAATCGACAGTATCCATTCCCTTCAACACCGCAACCCAATACACGTTGCCTTCTGACATCCGGCCATGCCAAGAAATACACAAGCCCACGCACACATATGCACACGAATACAAACGCTTACACGTCCACATTGATCAAACGTTACACATTCATAGAACAATGTATTATGTTTGTGACTAGTTATCCGGCATACATAACCTTTATGCTGTCCATAAACACTCACATACATTCAAAATACCGCCACATACATACACACATCGTTTATCCAATCATACACATCCCATGTCTATTGAATTTTCTGACATTTTTTTTCAATTTTTTCGATTTTCCTTGCATTTGTAACATCTTCACCTGACGATTGCCTTGCATGAAACCAATATGGTCGTGAATGTTCTTTGTCACCAAATAAATAGATATGTAAAGCCCTTACCCGATCGTTGCACAATATCCACAAATACAAAGTGCTCAATACAATGTAGAGCATGGAAATGAGTAACCTACTCGAGTTTCATCGATAGATTCTTCAGGTTACATTAATCGTACGATTAATCAACCATGTTATAAACATGGAATGGGACTTAAATTAATCGTAAACTCGATTAATTTAAAAGTAACCCTGAAGAATCTATCGATGAAACTCGAGTAGGTTACTCATTTCCATTCTTATAAATATATATATATATATATATATATATATATATTTGTTGATATGGTATTATACAAACATAATGTAAAAATTAATAGATAAATTAGAGATTGGAGGTTAAAAATTCACTTCTCTGTATGAAATGTTTTTAATTTGAGAGAAGACACTGTTGTCAATGAAATAAGGGGCTATGGTGGTTCCGTCTATGACGTGAGGGATTAGATACTTCTTTTTGTTTTGGCATGTACATCCATAGCAAAGAGATATAAAAAAAAGTAATCAACTTCTTACGTTATTGTGGCCAGATAATCCAGAAGGTTTTTTTACTTACCTAGAAAAGAAAAAAGAAAACATAAGTAAAAATGTTTTTTTTTATATGTTCAGATTCATCACAATAAAAAAAAAAAAAAAAAAAAAAAAAAAGATTTAAAAAAAAAAAAAAAATTTTAAAATGAAAAATGATAAAATATTTTCACAAAAAACACAAACATATTAATCATATTAACACCCCCCCCCAAAAAAAATACTGATACATTTTTAAGAATTCATAACTTTCTTCTTTTAATTTAATTTTCAAGTTATTTTACAGATATATTCTATGGCAAAATTTATTTCAATCATGCAAAAAATAGTTGTTTTAACGCTATTCAAAATGGCGTTAACATGTTCATAAATATAAGAAACAACAACAAAAAAAATAGAATTTGGTTCGTGTGTGTGTGTGTGTGTGTGAGGGATTTTTTCAAGATATTTTTTTTTTCAGAATTAAAAAAAAAAAAAACTCAGCACTGTTTGGAATCATATCAAAAATTATTTCAATCTCGGAAAAATATTTGTTTTTAGGCTATTCAAAATGGCATCAAATTTACCAGGCTTTAACAAAAGTCTGTCATCTGAATATATTATGAATTTATAGGAAAAGTTTCCTAAGGTCATAAAAAGCCAAGGAAAATACTTTGATGACTGAATAATGATGCTATGAATTTGAATAAAAATAAAACCTGCAAACTTTTTTTGCTTTAGCAGAGTTTTTTTTGTTTTTTTTGTTTTTTATTTACACAAAATCTTTTGTTCGCAGTAAATAAATAGCTTCATTATATCTGTAGTTTATTTAATCAACTGTAACATCTAAACCAATTTTTTGTTCTGTAAACAATGTGGTCGCAGGACAGAAAATGTTTGATAAACTGAATAAACAAAGCACAGATGGACATCAACCGCGATACAAACGGAACCAGATTTTGGGTCTAACATCGAGGAAAAAAAAAAAATTTTTAACTACAAAAAGCAATTGAGGAAGCAAACAGTAAGAATCACTCCCCCATCGCCTATCCAATATTCTTTCACAATCCTGAGTCAGGGTCATTCGCCACCCAGCTGTTAGCAAGCAAAAATTTACATGATTCCTTTTGGATGACACTAGTCATCAAGAAAGGATGTGTCAGATCATCCTTCTAGCAAAGGGATTCCTAAACATGCAGAATTACACAGCCAAACAAAAAGATGAAAGTCAGCTAAAACTATTATTCCCTGCTTGTTTATATATACTAGCAAATATATGCACCCCCCGGGTGCAAGTATTTAAGTTTTAATATAATAAAATATCATGTTAAATTAGAAAGGCTAATGAAACTGAATAAGAATTCAGATAAAAATATTTGGAACAGAGGGGGTATGATTGAAAAATAGAACAACTTTGAAACTAACTGTTCCACCATTTCCCCTTACTCCCCTCTTTCAGTGGTAAATTTCCCTAATTTAACTATTTAGTTAAAATAGGAAGAAAAGAATAAAATTACAGTTATTTCTTTATGTTAATAGATTTCTGTTAAGATTTATCCCAGAGATATTTGCTCATATTTATTAAGATAAAACCAAACAATTAGAAATCAATAATATTAAGCATATATTTTTAAAAATCAATTTTTTAAGATCAATATGCAAATTAGCCTTCCCATTCACACTGTAAACCGCTATTTCGTTGAATATATAAATATAATTGCATGTTATTAGTATGTTGATATTGTTAACAGTCTTAATGATGTAAAACAATTTTACTAATAATTGAGGTTTAAATAAAAAATAAAATCATGGAGAATGTGATGTAAATAACAAAGGGAATTGTGACTTGAATAGTGATTTAGTTTCGGTTACAGACATACAAACCCACAATCTCCATTATAATAAGATATATGACGATGTCTCTTACATCTACTTGTTTGAGTTGTCCTTTGACCACATTTTTTCCTCTATTCTTTAACACACACACATATATATATATATATATATATATATATATATATATATTAGGGCCAGTTTAGCCCAGCCGGTAGAGCACTTGAATAGGAATTGCAAGGTTCCTGGTTCGATACCGGCTCTCGCCAACTCAGCATATGAGTAGCACAGGGATCTGTGTGGTAAAGTGAGGAGCTGATGGTAGGTGTGGCGCTCCTTCCCAGACACTAAAAAAATGATCTCCTTGGTATAGCGCAAGTGAAAAGGCTGCTTTTCTCTCTGGCTGATACCAAGTTCAGGCCACCCCAACAACTTTATATATATATATATATATATATATATATATATATATATATATATACACTGTTCCTATTCGTAAACCTTTTTGCTAAGAAAAGAAAAATGCCAAATAGTTTGTTTGTAAAAATATACTACCAAACTTCACCTGAGAAAAAAATGAAAAAATAAAAAGCTAAGAGAGTTGCACCAACTGAAAATAATTGATTAACACTATTATCACTTGGCCAAGAGAAAAACAAAACAATATATATATATATATATATATGAGAGTACAGATATGGCAATAGCTGACAATTTTTGGGAGAATATGTGCTTAATTAAAGTCATACCTAATTTGAAAATTAATTAGTTGAAAGATTGTTGGCTATCGCCATCTCAAACAAACAGTTTGCGTACTCTCATACTGTTGTGCAGTAAGGCTCAAAAAAATGTAGGATATATCAGTTTAAAAATAAACGAGAAATCTGGGAAAAACCAGCTAGTGTAATGGTTAGAATCCCCACCTGTCAGCTAGGGTTCGATTCACACACAAAGCGGCTTCCTGTCTATAACTCTGCTGATGAGGCATAATAGGCCGAAATGTACATACAGAGATTGACTTTTTCTCTATTTGTTTACTCCTTACATTTGAACAGATATATTCGACTAATTCATTAATCATCAACTAATTAATTTTCAAATTAGGTATGACTTCAATTAAGCACATATTCTCCCCTCCCCAATATATATAAAAACCACTACGATTGTCTAAAATTAAAATGTAAAATCTGTATAAATCAGGGGTCAGTTATTAATATAAGCATTGATTATAGAATTGGTGTATATATATATATATATATATATATATATATATATATATATATATATATAATTTGATATACCAAACTTATTGGTAAATCCTCGTGGTGAGAAAAAAAACAGCAAATAGTTTGATTGTAAAAATATACTACCAAACATTACCCGGGGAGAAAAAGATTTTTGGAAAAAAAGAAAATACCAAGATAATCGTACCAACCAAAAATAATCTATTGGTACAATATTTGGCCAAAAGAAAAAACAATTCATATGCATATATATATAAGATATATATATATATATATATATATATATATATATATATATATATACAAAACCATTAGAACTCTTTAGGAAAAAGAGTCAGCTTTAGTAGACAGACTAGAGACTTGTACATTCTAACATTTTCACTTCTGTCTGTCACTAAAAGAGAGAGAAATAGAACTCTTTAGGAAAACCGCCAGGAAACTAAAGCTAATAAGTAAAAAGTGCTCAATACCTAAGTAGAGCAAATAATAAAGATAAATCTAATGAGTCAGACGAACCTACTAAACGTTTCGCTTAATGCTTTTCAGGGCTAAGATCTTAGCCCTGAAGAGCATTAAGCGAAACTTTTAGTAGGTTCGTCTGACTCATTAGATTTATATATATATATATATATATATATATATATAATGTAAATGCATTGCTAATGAAGTTTACTGCACGAATGCATTGAAAATCAAATAGAAATGGATTGTTTAGAATTAAGGGAAGCATTACTGATAAAATAGAGAGCTATTATATCATCATGTCACGATGACAGTTTAGACTCGCGCACCACCCATCCCTATCGGACATCATCGCTCCTGACACGACATCCAGTATTCCACAAATATAAATGCATTGCTAATGATTTTATCGTGGATTTATTTATGGGGGATGGATTGAAACCTCAGGAAGTAAGGGATTGTCAGTGGTCAGGAAAGAAGACAGTCATAATTGACAGAACAGAGTTAATGTAAATGTATTGCTAATGATTTTGATATGGAAATAACGATGAAATGGACTGTCAATTAATGATAGAGCCAATCCTTTGAATCACAAATTTGTCGTAAAGATAGGATTGGAAAGTTAAGTAAGGATAAATTTATCTAAATTCAGTTTGTCTTGAATATATATATATATATATATATATATATATATGTGATGTGGAGATGTGAGGAACAAAAGAACAAAACTCAGACAAAAGTGTGTAGGATATATTTCGCTAGAGCTTTGAGCTCAGCATCATCAGTTGTTTAATACGTTTTAATTAAAATGACTGATAAAGATAGGATTGGAAAGTTAAGTAAGGATAAATTTATCTAAATTCAGTTTGTCTTGTGTGTATATATATATATATATATATATATATATATATATATATATATATATATATATATGTGTGTGTGTGTGTGTGTGTGTGTGTGTGTGGTGGTGATGTGAGGAACAAAAGAACAAAACTCAGACAAAAGTGTGTAAGATATATTTTGCTAGAGCTTTGAGCTCGGCATCATCAGTCGTTTAATACGTTTTAATTAAAATTACTGATGATGCCGGGCTCAAAGCTCTAGCGAAATATATCCTACACACTTTTGTCTGAGTTTTGTTCTTTTGTTCCTCACATCTCCACCACATTCTGTCGGATTCATTCTAATCCTCATTCCATATATATATATATATATATATATGAGTATATATAAAAAGATATGAAAACACCACAAAATGCTGTTAAAGTGAAACCATTTCATAACATAGCTGATATTGAACAATATTTCGATTTGATGAAAATCGTCATCAGAGCTTGTTTATACTCCGTGTTGTTAAGAGCGGAGACGAAAGTCATATGTATAGAGTATAAACAAGCTCTGATGACGATTTTCATAAAATCGAAATATTGTTCAATATCAGCTATGTTATAAAATGTTTTCACTTTAACAGCATTTTGTGGTGTTTTCATATCTTTTTATATATACTCATACCGTCGGATTCATTTCCTTTCTTTTAACTTATATATATATATATATATGTGTGTGTGTGTGTGTGTGTGTGTTGAAAGGATAAATAAAGGAAAGAAAATGTTGAATGGATAAAATTGATTTAATTTGAGTTACCAACACGTGTTTCGGCCAGGAGTTTGTTCATGTACCCATTGTATTTTATTTATTATTATTTTGAATATAAAATAACATGATAATAATTGAAAATTATAAAATATTTTAGTATACAAAGAAAACCGGTCTTCTTCAGGGTAAAATGTTTGATATTATTTAAAACAGTCAAAATAGAAAGAAGTGTTCGAAAAAAAGAATTCTTTTGAAAATTATTTGAGACATTTTACAGTTGGAGAAAGAGAGTGATGTTTGATGACAGAGAATAAAGAATATTCAAAGAAGAGTGACATTTGAAAAAAAGATGGAATTATATATATATATATATATATATATATATATATATATATATATGAGGAGTGAAGGACTAAATAAATCCCGCAAAATATGGTTGGAAAAAGTGGATATAACGACACAGCAACTAAATTCAATTGATATTTTGCCTCAGTATTTTGTCATAAAAAGAGTATTGGAAATTTAAGTCAGGATAGATTTATCTAAATTCAGTTTGCCTTGAAGATATATATATATATATATATATATATATATATATGGTTTGGTGATTGGATTTGAAGGCTATCACAATGCAAGTGTAAAGAAAAATAAGGCAGCTATGATGTTATTTATTAACCTTTGGTTTATTCTTAATATTTTGAGATAAAGATCTCCTCGTCAGAAGATTTTTGAAACTCTGGAGGGCACTGCTAAGTATAGTCCATTTAATTTTGTGTCTTATATCTTCCAAATTCTTTGCATGTGTGTATTCATATGGGTATGTGTTTATATATGTGTGTCTGTCCAATAAAGTCTAATTATCATTCCAGGTTTGGCCTACCATTTTTTGTTTAATTATTAAGGAAGTAAGGGATTGTCAGTGGTCAGGAAAGAAAACAGTCATAATTGACAGAACAGAGTTAATGTAAATGTATTGCTAATGATTTTGATATGGAAATAACGACGAAATGGACTGTCAATTAACGATAGAGCCAATCCTTTGAATCACAAATTTGTCGTAAAGATAGGATTGGAAAGTTAAGTAAGGATAGATTTATCTAAATTCAGTTTGCCTTGAAGAATGTGTGTGTATATAAAAAGTCGTCGGGGTGGCCTAAAGTTGGTATCAGCCAATCATCAAGGAAATCTATCCCCTTTTCACGAGCGCTAGACCAAGATTGGTTTTGCATTTGAGGTGGAGCGCTACACCTACCATCAGCTCCTTACTTTACAGCACTGATCCCTGTGCTACTCATACGCTGAGTTGGCGAGGACCGGAATCGAACTAGGAACCTTGTAGTTTTATCCGAACGCCCTACCGACTAAGCTAACCATGCCCTTTCTCTGTGTGTGTGTGTGTGTGTATATATATATATATATATATATATATATATATATATATATATATACACACACACCCCGGCCCTAGCTCAGTTGATACGCTGAGTTCCAACTCAGCATATGAGTAGCACAGGGGTCTGTGTGGTAAAGTGAGGAGCTGATGGTAGGTGTGGCGCTCTGTCTCAGATGCTAAAACAATCTCCTTGGTCTAGCACTAGTAAAAAGGGGATAGACTCCCTGTTGCTCCAAATCTTTTCAGTCAGAATCTTGTTCTGATGAACTAATAAGCAAAACTTTTAGTTGGTAGTACCTGACTTAGTATTATATATATATATATATATATATATATATATATATATACACACACACAAGGTGTGTCAAAAGAGAATCGAAATTGAAGCTGTATTTACCAAGATAGGAATGAACAATAAATGTAACATTAATTTTTTCAAGAATACAAGCTGTGTCAAAAGGTACAGATTTTAAAGCTGTATTTACCAAGATAGAAATGAAGAATGAATGGAACATTAAATTTTCAGAATACAAAGAGTGTCAAAAAGTACTGAAAATCTTTATATGGTTTCAAGTATTCCTATCTAATACTAATAATTTGCACACATTTATATGGTTTCAAGTATTCCTCTGCTTAAAAATTGACCTTGTGTCACACATCTTGCCTGTGCAGCGTTAGTAACAATAAACATAATGATAATTATTATAGAAGGGGGGTGGGGATAATAGACAGACATAATTGAAAATTTTAGAATGTAGTCTGTGTACTAAATGTGACTCTTTTTCCTAAAGAGTTCTATCTCTTTCTCTTTTAGTAACAGACAGACAGAAGGGAAAATGTTAGAATGTACAAGTCTCTAGTCTGTCTACTAAAGCTGACTCTTTTTCCTAAAGAGTTCTAACAGACAGACAGAAATGAAAATGTTAGAATGTACAAGTCTCTAGTCTGTCTACTAAAGCTGACTCTTTTTCCTAAAGAGTTCTAACAGACAGACAGAAAGGAAAATGTTAGAATGTACAAGTCTCTAGTCAATCTACTAAAGCTGACTCTTTTTCCTAAAGAGTTCTAACAGACAGACAGAAAGGAAAATGTTAGAATGTACAAGTCTCTAGTCTGTCTACTAAAGCTGACTCTTTTTCCTAAAGAGTTCTAACAGACAGACAGAAGGGAAAATGTTAGAATGTACAAGTCTCTAGTCTGTCTACAAAACGTGACTCCTTTTCCTAAAGGGTTCTATTTCTTTCTCTTTTAGTAACAGACAGACAGACAGAAGTAAAAATGTTAGAATGTACAAGTCTCTAGTCAATCTACTAAAGCTGACTCTTTTTCCTAAAGAGTTCTAACAGACAGACAGAAGTGAAAATGTTAGAATGTACAAGTCTCTAGTCTGTCTACTAAACGTGACTCTTTTTCCTAAAGGGTTCTATTTATTTCTCTTTTAGTAACAGACAGACAGAAATGAAAATGTTAGAATGTACAAGTCTCTAGTCTGTCTACTAAACCTGTCTCTTTTCCTAAAGAGTTCTATTTCTTTCTCTTTTAGTAACAGACAGACAGAAGTGAAAATGTTAGAATGTACAAGTCTCTAGTCTGTCTACTAAAGCTGACTCTTTTTCCTAAAGAGTTCTAACAGACAGACAGAAGTAAAAATGTTAGAATGTACAAGTCTCTAGTCAATCTACTAAAGCTGACTCTTTTTCCTAAAGAGTTCTATTTCTCTCTCTGTGCACTGATTCACATTTTATTTCCTCTTTTCCCTTCAACTACAGACAACCAAATGCCTTCGCCTTTCGCCAGAGGGTCGAAAGATGTTAAATCGTGTGTTTCTTTTTATAGGTTCTTCATTCTTCATTTTATTGTATTTTTGTTTGTCTATTCATTTTGCAGACACGTCGCTTGTAAAATTTAAAAAGAACTTAAAACACAGACAGATTTTTTTAACATGACATTTTCGTTAATTTTTCCTTGCTTATTTCATTTATTTTTTTTTTTTTAAATTTTTGTTTCTTTCTTTTCTCGAGAAAGCAGAAATAGTGTAAGGCGGATAGTCTGGTTTACGGAGAAGGAACACTCGTAAGAAATAAGAATTTGGTAGGAAGGCAACACCAGATATTCAGGATTTACATTTTTGCATTTCATTTTGGATGGTCTCTTTTTTAACCAGAGGGTGTTGCAAGATGATAACGGTTGGAAGATTAAGGAACAAGAGTATTAATATATAGATTATAAGAAACAAAGACATTTTTTAACATGACATTTTCTTATATTTTTCTTTGTTTTTTATTCCTTTCTTTTCTCGAGAAATTAGAAATAGTGTAAGGCGGAAAATCTGGTTTATGGAGAAAGAACACTCATAAGAAATAAGAATTCAGAAGATAGGCAACACCAGATAATCAGGATTTACATTTTTGCATATCATTTTGGATGATTTGGACGGTCTCAATTTTAACCAGAGGGTGTTGCAAGATGATAACGGTCAGAAGATTAAGGAACAAGAGTCGTGATATTAAGACATTTTTAATAAGACATTTTCTTATATTTTTTTTTGTTTTTTTATTCCTTTCTTTTCTCGAGAAATAGAGTAAGGCGGATTGTCTGGGTATGGAGAAAGAAAAAAGAAAAATGGATAAAAATTATAAAATGCTGGGAGACCTAGTGAGGGGTTGGGGTTTCTAAAACATTTGCCTGTCTATATCCAGCTGTGAGATTGCATTAAATTTCAAATTAGCACACTTACAGTGATTTCAAGTAATTTCTCAAAAATAGGCTACCAAAATGGATATCTTCCATGTTTAATTTGTTTACAAGTGGGACCTAGATATACCACAGTATAATAATTTAATTATTACATTTCACATGTTTTCTTACTACTACTACTACTACTACTACTTGTCCATTGTATCCAATGATGACACCACGCAAATCATTTTCCTCCAATTTAATCACTCTCTGGTTGCATCTTGCCAACTGCCTATGGGATATTCAAGTCCTTCAGGTTTCTCTTGATGTTGTCTTTGTATCTGAGCTTTGGTCTACCGATTCTACGTGATCCCTCTCTCAGTTGAGAGCACAGAATCTGCTTTGGTAGTCTGTCATCCTAAAGTCTGTTTAAGTGGCCAGCCCATCTCAGGTTGCGTTGGATAAGTATTTGATGCATGCTAGGGAGTCCAGTTCTCTTCAGGATGGTCCTGTTTGAAACATGTTGCCACCACCTGACATTTAATATGTTGCGCAAGTGACACATGTAGTAGACATGTAGTCTATGGGCATCCGCTTTGTAGATCGTCCAGGCTTCTGCACCGCACAGGAGGGTTAAGAACTATGGCGCAGTATATTTCACATTTAGTTTTCAAGGAATGTCTCTGTTGAACCAGACTCACCTCTTCAGCCGACCAAATACTTTGGAAGCATTTGAAATTCGGAGATCAAGCTCTGCATTGAGTCTATTTCTATGGCAACTGTGGAGACCAGGTACCTGAAGGTATTTACCTGAGCTAGAAGTCTGACCTTCTATCATTATGTCTTTTCCAGTGTCATGTGATGTTGGAAGGGGCTGATACATAACTTCTTCATGTTGACATAATCATTGCATGCGATCGATTTTGGTTTGTTTTACGGCATATCAACCTCAGTGGGTCATTTAATGCCGATAAAGTTTTGAAATAAATCAATTATTTATGGGTAATACACTTTTTTTATAAATACATTTTTCTATTTAACCCATAGATGGCAGGCTAACCGGTACTACCACTCTGGGTCAGAGTGGACCAGGGAGCAATGGTGATGAAGGGGTTCTCCAAAACTCCAAAACTGAAACCTCACCATTAGATAGAGTTTAATGTCATTCCCATGACATGTAGACCCTCAGTCACTGCCTTCTAGCACCCATATGATAAAAAGTATTGGGGCTTGCTATGAGAGCAATACGGTTGGGGCAATCATATAGGTGCTAGGGCTTGACATGGCCAGCCGATTGATGCTAACTGCAGGTATGTTTGTGGCTGACAACATCAATGTAGGTCAGGCAGGCGAGCACAGTTGCAGAAGATATGGTCAGGGTTTGATGACCCAGTGTTGTTGTACTTCACTCTGTATCTATTGTCTATGAAGGTGGCCCTGTGGGTGTGTGTGTATGTATATATAGTGTAGACATGTTAACAGATCTCTCTCTATCTCTCTCTCTCTAAATATATATAAACACAAACATTATATATATATATATATATACACGCACACACACATATATATTCTCTCTCTCACGCTCTCTATACAAACATATATATATTCTCTTTCACTCTCTCTCTCTCTCTATATATATATCAAAACATAAACATTATATATATATATATGAGTATAGATAAAAAGATATGAAAACACCACAAAATGTTGTTAAAGTGAAAACATTTTATAACAGCATTTTGTGGTGTTTTCATATCTTTTTATATATACTCATACCGTCCGATTCATCTCCTTTCTTTTAACTTTATATATATATATATATATATATATATAATATACATACACACACTCTTTCTCTCTCTCTCTCTCTCTCTATATATATATATATATATATATATATAATCACCAACATATATATATATATATATATATATATATATATATATATATATATACACATAATATACACATATATATATATACATATATATATATAATGTTGGTGTATATATATATATATATATATATATATATATATATATACACACACATAAACATAATGTATATATGTCAAAACATAAAGCCCTCTGCATACACAAATAGTTGTTCTCCAATCTTCATAAACAAACCAAAATGTCTATTTAGTATGTTTTCCCTAATTTATTCATCTCATTTCAGTGACAAGGAAATGGGTGATGATGACAAGCAAAATTCCCGAAATTTCTGAAAAAAACAGCCACCCCTCCCACCCAGAACCCACCCCACACACCCGTCTCTCTTGTTTTAAGTCAGATTAAGATATTTCAAGAATGTAACCTTTACACTGGTTAGCGATTGTATTCGGGATACTTTTACCCTCAAACCACAAACGCACACACATAACTCGAATCACACACACACTCTTGTATAACAACATTTCAGTAATTCTAGTTTCTTAACAAAAATGTTTTAGAAAAAAAATTTGTGAAAATAGAGAAAAATAAATAAATTAATAAATAAATAAATAATAATAATAAAAAATATATAAATAAATAAATAAAAATAAATAAATTAAAAAAATATATAAATAAATTCTCTTCGCTTTGATGGTGCGGCCTAATGTCGGTATCAGCTATGCAGCGAGGGAGTCTATCCCCTTTTCACTAGCGCTAGACCAAGGAGATTATTTTAGCGTCTGAGGTGGAGCACCACACCTACCATCAGCTCCTTACTTTACTGCACAGATCTCTGTATCGAACTAGGAACCTTGTGGTTTCTAGCCGAACGCTCTACTGACTGAGCTAACCCGGCCCTTGATAAATAAATTTTAAAAATATATTAATTAAAAAATGAATAAATAAAAAATAGATAAATCTTATTATAATGGAGATTGTGTGTTTTTCTTCTTTAGATTAGAATCTGAAATACTTGCACCCTACGGAGGGTGCATACATTTGCTAGTTTAAGGAATAATCAAAACGTGTTTCCTTTTTCTAGAGAGTTCAGATCCCAGCACAGCAAGACGTATCAAATTTCAGTGGTGTTTAAGAGTATAGTATTATTATCTTATTTATCTATTCATTATTCATAAACAATGGGTCTGACGTCTGAATAAATTGTTTATTCTAAGTAAAGGCCGAACAGTCACGACACTAAAGAATGAAGACTTTCAAGTCAAAACATTGAACTAAATGACTACTGGTCATTATTAGGCTCTATACACCTCCTTTTTTGGAGAGCACTACTCACTTCCTTTATACAAATGAGAAGTGCTCTCTAAAAGAGCACTTCTCTTTCTATCTCATCATCAGGTCACGCTGACAACACGAATAGACACAACTCTCTCTCTCTTCCTCTCTCTCTCACCACCCATCATTATTGGAAGCACGTTGTGTAATGGTTAAAGTCATGGGAAATGGACTCGTCGCCCCGAGTTCAAATCCTGGATGTGGTAATTGCATTTCACTTAGCGTTAATACCCTTGGGAAAGGTATGAATCCTACTCTCCCTCCAGCTATGGGTAAATAGTAGGGCAGACTGGGTTCTTTAACCTTGGTTAGGTAACCGGTCTAGGAGAAAGAAAACTGAATAGAAATCTGTTAAACTCTGCTTAAGAAATTGACTGTGTCACATCCTGCTCGTGGGAAGGGGTTAGTAAATATATATTGGTCAATATATGTAAAGTAAGTAAGTAAAGTCATCAGAGTGATGGGAGTCTATCCCCTTTTCACTAGCTCTAGACCAATATTTTAGATAGTAGACATTAATATTTCTTTTCAGAGTAGCTGGATCAATGCAAGGTCTATTTTTTTTACATAGGGTTTTTAATTGGGCATCATAGGAGGATTCAGCTCATGATTCAGTAATAATGGATCTGCGGGACTAACTTAAGAAAATCCCCCTCTACCAAGGCGATGCTGAGTAGCCGCTGCTAGTTAGTAAGTAAAGTGGCCTAAGCAGTGACCTATTGAGTAACTACATCTATTGCATATTGTAAAAACAACTTTAGCCAGAAAGTCTCTTCCGATCTGGATTAAGTCTCTTACCATCCCCATACCCATGCTGCAGCTCTTGTGAGCACTCCCAGACGCCCACTTAGCTTTGCCAACTTGTTGGTGTCTCAACGCTCCCAGTAGAATTCTTGTTTCCGGCCAGAAACATGGCAAAAAATTGAAATAAAAGTAATAAACAAAAATAAAAAGGTCAGCCTCGACCTCATGACAATGGTCACGTGGACCGAAATTGTTTGAGGGGTGGGGGTGGGCTTCCCATGGGTCTCCTTGTTAAAGTGTAAATTCTATACCCTTGTGACGGAGGGGGTGTGGTTGAATGGCTCAAATATTCACATACGGAAATTCATTTCTTGGTTGTTTTAATTCTATTTGAAATTGGTTGGTTGGATTTTATGGCATGTCAACCTTGTTGGGTTATTTTATGCCAAAGAAGTTTTTGTTTTATCCATTCTTTGTTGGGCATACAGTGGATTTTTTTTATTATAATTTTTATTCCTTTCATTTTCTGGAAATGATTCTGGTTTGTGCATATTTGGTTGGTTGGTTGGATTTTATGGCATGTCAACCCTTGTTGGGTTATTTTATGCCAAAGAAGTTTTTGTTTTATCCATTGTTGGGCATACAGTGGATTTTTTTTATTATAATTTTTATTCCTTTCATTTTCTGGAAATGATTCTGGTTTGTGCATATTAAAAGGAGAGGTGGTTGGTTGGTTGGATTTTATGGCATGTCAACCCTATGGTTGGGGGTTCATTTTCTGAAATGATTCTGGTTTGTGCATATTAAAAGGAGAGATGGTGGTTGGTTGGTTGGATTTTATGGCATGTCAACCCTTGTTGGGTTATTCTATGCCAAATACTTTTTTGTTTTATCCATTCTTGATGGGTACTTAATTTTCTTTTAAATACATTTTTTCAAACTCATACTTTTCTATTTAATCCATATATGGGACCCTAACAGGTACTATCACTCTGGGTCAGAGTGGACCTGGGAGTAATGGTGATGAAGGGGTGCTCCACATTCACCAGAGCTTCAGAATTGGAACTTTGCCATCAGATAGAGTTTAAAGTCATGCCCATGATATTAAGACCCTCAGTCATTGCCTTCTTGCACATATATGATAAAAAGGGTTAGGGCTTGTCATAAGAGCAATAGGGTTGGACAATCATATTGGTCAATATATATATATATATATATATATATATATATATATATATGAATAGGTTTTTGGTACAGGAGAATTTATATAACACTAAAAGTGGAGGAATCATATGTAATTAGGGAGATAATATTTTATTATGGAATAAAATATAAAATAAAGGGGGGGATACATGAAGGCCTTTTCAACCGGTACTTTTCAAGTGTATACACCGGCGACGAATAAAAGTCAGATTGTATAAGAAATTCATAAGAACGAATGGAGTTGAGCCAGAAGGGGACAAAAAAAGGGGGGGGGAAAAGGGGAGTATGTATGAACCCTAGGTTGAAACAGGGTTAGAAGTGTCTCCCAATAAACAGAGAGAGTGTTTTTGAGTTTTTGGATATATATATATATATATATGAATTTAACATTTTGAAAAAACAATTAGTAATTATTATCTGCTGACAGAATCTGTTTCGACACCTTAGTAGAAGGGTCATCATCAACGAGCAAAAAAATATGATGATGACCCTTCTACTAAGGTGTCGAAACAGATTCTGTCAGCAGATAATAATTACTAATTGTTTTTTCAAAATGTTAAATTCATTCTGTCGGATTAATTTCCATTTATTTATATATATATGTAACTGCTTTTACTAAACATTATTTATAACTATAATTAAATTGATAGCAATACTGAAGATAGAATTGAGGAATGAGTGCACGTGTGGAATGTTACATCATTTTTTCTCAATTTTCTATAAAACTATCCTCTGGGTCAGAGTTTAAAGTCATGCCTAGGATATTAAGACCCTCAGTCATTGCCTTCTTGCACATATATGATAAAAAGGGGTTAGAGTTTGTCATAAGGACAATAGGGTCAGGACAATGATATAGGTGCTAGGGCTTGACGTAACTGAAGAATAATTAAAGTTCCAATTACCGTCGAACTGGGAAGACAAGGCAACAAACGATTGTAACTTAAATACAAGCCCGAACAGTCACCAAGTCTACTGCAGAATAACAGTATATATATTAGACTCCACAATGTCATTCAATCAAGCAGCCAATCAGAACTCAAGGAATGGAATCACCCAAATCAATGAATGGGTCATTCTTGATTTCTATATATACCAACTGTCTTGGACACTGCTTAAGTTGTACTTAGCTGCTGTTATTCAAACTAACAGTAGACTTACTGACCGCAATGTAACCAGCCAATTGATCAGAGGGGGCCTCTCAGACCGCCTGTCTAGCCTAAGTAAGGGCTAAAGTGGAGTGTTGAGGTGGTTGAAGGTTTTGGTGTCCTGGGTATGACGTTAAACTATCTATTACAGTTGGAAAAAAATAAGTGGTTGTCTATGGTGAAGTCAGAGTGCTCACAATAGCATGGGTAGTACAGTTTAACAGGTTATTATTGAAGTAGTCAGTTAGACAGTCAACAATTGGTTTGAGCAATGTGACTGGCCAAGCCCAACTGCACCAGTGTCAAGACAACTGGTATTTATGGGAATTCAGAACAGTCCACCCATGCATTTGGGTGAGTCCATTCCCTGAGTCCTGATTGGCTGCTTGGTTTGTAGGGTCCTCTGAGGCTCCATAAATCCTGCCTCTTTTCAGTGGTCTTTACGGCATCTCAGAATCGTATTCAGTTACGACTGTTTGCCGTCTTGTCTTGCCAATTCGACGGTAATTGGACTTAGTATTCTATAGTATGGCAAGATCAGAAGGAATATTTTTTGTCTCGCTGGTCGTTTTGCATGATGGCCTATCAACCCTTTTTGGGTTATTTAATGCTGTCATAAACAAATGACTTGGGTTGCTTACAGTACTTGCCATTGCTGTGTCCTAAGTATGATGTTAAACTGCATCTAATGGTGAAGTTCCAATTCTAGAGCTCTGGGGAATGTGGAGTACCAC
Source organism: Doryteuthis pealeii (assembly GCA_023376005.1). Taxonomy (NCBI): domain Eukaryota; kingdom Metazoa; phylum Mollusca; class Cephalopoda; order Myopsida; family Loliginidae; genus Doryteuthis; species Doryteuthis pealeii. The sequence goes on from CM042175.1 coordinate 1,162,589, forward strand.
TTCATCACCATTACTCCCAGGTCAACTTTGACAAACACCCAAATGCCCAAGAAACGGCCAATTTAACCCACTTTGTGGACGGTTGTCCCAACTACTTGTCACACAGGGTAAATTTCTGACACTGATTCCAAGACTGCAATCACTAAATTCCAGTAAAAACAGAACCATTAATTCTTTTTTTTATTTCAAACGGGATAAGTCTCAAATATTTTAGAACGAAATGTGCAGAAGTTCAAGGCTGTTTATATATGATACTTTGGCTTTGGGAGAGAGTGGAAAAAAAAATGGTGTGAAAAATATCTTAACAAGTTGCATTGGATTTCAACTGTTTATCGTATATATATATATATATATATATATATATATAATTGATATAAAAGAAAAAATGTTCTTGTGTAAATAAAATAGTAATAAAAAATACAAAGATAAAACTAGTCGACTGATTCCTAGCAAGAAAAAGATACAAAAAATAAAAAACAAAATAAAAATAAAAATAAATAAAATAAAAAATAAATGTTATTAAGTATAAATTCCAGCTATGTTATTACATACTTTGCCTACAGCAAAAACTCAAAGTTTCTGTACTTAAACTTATATATATATATATATATATATATGAGAGGGGGAGAGAGAGGGGGGAGAGAGAGAGAGAGAGAAAGAGAGAGAGAGAGAGGTATATTGATGGTATTAGCTGGATAGCCAGGGAATCTATCCCTTTTCTCTAGTGTAAGCAAGATAGAATGTTTTTTGCTGTAGTGGAGCACCACACCTACCATCAGTTCCCCACAGATCAGATTACCAATCTGTGATACTTAGAGTTGGTGGGGACTGGTCCCAATATCAGAACCTTGCAATTCCAAGCCGAGTGCTTTACCGACTGAGCTAAAATGACCCTCATATATATATATATATATATATATATATATATACACACACACACACACACAGAAATGCTGATAGGTACATGTCTTGCTTCCCTGATGTGCAAAAATCTAAAAGGACGCAGTAAAATCGTATCCAAGCGTCCCAGTATTTTTCTTCCCTCAACATTTCAAGCTAACTAAATATATTTCAATAGTTAGAAACGAATTACACTGGATAGATTACAAGGTAGGAGTTAGACGGCTTTAGTTGGGAACCATAAATTTTCCCAGGGACTCATTCAAAGCAAATATGTGCGTCACAAACACACTAAATTAAAAAGCTATCAGCAGCACTGTGTCCTGGAATGTTTGGACACTTCTCGATATTGAAGGACTGTGAAACCCCAAACAACGAACTGGTATTGTGGCAAAGGAACTGTCACTGTAGGGTAGACATCGAGGCCCTTGCAAAAGTCCACTTCAGCAATGAGGACCAACTGACAGAAGTGAGGGCTGGGTACACATTCTTTTGGAAGGGCAGGCCGATGGTAGATGTAAGTGGTTTGAGGTAAGGCAGCCCGAGCACCCCATCCTGAAGCGGTCTCTACGTGGGCGGCACATAAGTGACGTCATGGACTCATTTCCTACATTTAAGACTGATTAAATATGTGACCTGTTTGGCAGGGCCTGCCTGTCGAGGGCTGGGACTCTCAAGTCACGTACAATCGCATACGAGAAGAAATCGGGGAAGGGGCTCATATGTGTGACAGGGTACGTAAAAAACAAAGTTGGATCCATGGGCTCACAACCAAAATATTTGTAGAAGAAGTGGCAATCACGATACACACACACACACACATATTATATATTTAATCTCTCAGTGACCGTAAAATACATAAACAAACCTATGTACTTAATAGTTTTTGAAAAAAACCAGTCCGAGCTACGGCTGTCAGTGGACGAGGGGATTAGATATCAAGCTGCCAAACGGTCTGTCTGAGTTCGACCCTAGCCAAAGATAGTTGTCTCTAGCCACACTGAAGAGGTGTGAAACCCCGAAACACGTGTCTGTGGATGACTTAATATATGCTCCCATAAATTTGGTATGAGCTCTCTAATTGGTAATTTAAATTAACTCTTCACTACTAAGCATATAAGCAATGATCGTTTCCCCGGAAATTTGAACTCTCAGTGACCGTAAAATACATAAACAAACCTATGTACTTAATAGTTTAAAAACACCAGTCCCGCTACAGCTGTCAGTGAACAAGGGGATAAGATATTGGGCTACCATACAGTCAGTGTGAGTTCAACCCTAGTCAAAGATAGCTGTGTCTAGTTGCACTGAAGAGGCGTGAAACGCTGAAACATGTCTGTAGATGACTTATTATATATACTAGCAAATATAAGCACCCTCCGGGTGCAAGTATTTGAATTTTAATGTAATGAAATATGTTAAATTTGAAATACTTTTGAAACTAAATAAAAATCCAAATAAAATGATTTGAAACAGAGGGGGTATAATCGAAGAATAGAACAACTTTGAAACTAAGTCTTCCATCATTTTTCATCACTCCCTCCTTTTATTGCTGAATTTTCTTAATTTAACTATTTAGTTAAATTAGGAAGTAAAGAATAAAATTACTGTTATTTCTTTATATTAAAGGATTTCTTTTAAGATTTATCTCCGAGTTTTTTGCTCATATTCATTAAGAAAACAAACAAACAATTAGAAATCAATAATACCAAGCGCATATTTAATAAAATTAAACTTTTAATATCAATATGCAAATTAGCTTTCCTGTTCACACTGTAACCCGCTATTTTGTTGCATATATAAATACAATTGCATGTTATTAGAATGTAGATAAAGTCAAAAGTATTAATAAGGTTTAACAATAACTGAGGTTTAAATAAAAATAAATTCATGGTGAATGTGACGTCAATAACTAAGGGAATTGTGACTTGAGTAGTGATTTAGTTTCGGCTTCAGACAGACAAACACACAATCTCCATTATAATAAGATATATATATATATATATATAGGTTAAGAGAAAGGAAATGAATCCGACGGTATAAGTATAGATAAATGGATATGAAAACACTCAATGCTGTTAAAATGAAAATATTTGATATCATTTTCATAGCTAATATAGAACAATATTTTGATTTATAAAAAATCATCATCAGAGTTTGTTTTTAATCCGGACTCATCAAGAGAGAAGCAGAAAATAATTTAAATTCAAACCGGAAGCATTGTTGTTCCAAAAAGTATGTAAGCTAAGCTTTGACAAAGCGATCGCATGGCTTGCATGCTTTTGGAACAATACTTCCGGTTCAAATTTAGATTATTTTCTGCTTCTCTATCAATGAGTCTGAAGTGGACCTCGAGAGAGAAGTGGACCTGGGAGTAATGGTGATGAAGTGGTACTCCACATTCCCCGGAGCTCTAGAATTGGAACTTCACCATTAGAACTAGCTGTGATGAATATTTTTTTATAAATCGAAATATTGTTCAATATTAGCTATGAAAATGATATAAAATATTTTCATTTTAACAGTATTGTGTGTTTTCATACCTTTTTATCTATACACACACACACACATATATATATATATATATATATATATATATATATACACATATAACCTACTTTTAATTTAGTTCTGTTATATATCCAGTTTCAAGTAACGTCTATACTCAAGGGCAAAGTCTAATTTTCTTGAAATTCTAATCGTTTTTTTTTTCTTTTTAAATGTGTTTTAATAAACTGTTCATTTTGTGCTGAGAGGGTTTTTTTATTCTTTAGAAAAATGGCAAAGGAAATTTTGTAGGTTGGTTGGATTTTATGGCATGTCAACCCTTGTTGGGTTATTTTATGCCGAAGACATTTTATTTTATTCATCTTGGTTGGTTGGTTGGATTTTATGGCATGTCAAACCTTGTTGGGTTATTTTATACTGAAGACGTTTTGTTTTATTCATTCTTGTTGCGTATTCAATTCTTTTTGTTGGTTGGTTGGATTTTATGGCATGTCAACTCTTGTTGGGTTATTTTATGCCAAAGACATTTTGTTTTATCTATTCTTGTTGGGTATTCAATTCTTTATGTTGGTTGGTTGGAATTTACAGCATTTATGCCAAAGACGTTTTGTTTTATTCATTCTTGATGGGTACTCAATTTTTTTTCTTTTTAAACTCAATTTTTAAAAAACATGTATTCTATCTGACCCATAGATGCGACCCTGGCATGTACTGCCACTCCGGGTCAGAGTTGACCTTGAAGCAATCGTGATTCCCACATTCATCTGAGAGCTCCAGAATTGGAACTTCACCATCAGATAGTGTCTAAGGTGCCATAAGGGTAATAGGGTTGGGACAATCATATGGGTGCTAGGGATTGACGGACCATCCAATTGATTGGAGATGCTTCTCCTACCCTCCTCTCCTACGCATGCTCCACAATTATTGACCCTGTACCAAACTAATCTTAGCTTTATGATTCAACATACTTCATTTTGATGCCTCGATTAGAAAATTTGTCTCAAAGACCATATTACAATAACGAGATTGATCCTCACCGGGTGTTCCAAATTAGTGTTCTGAAGAATAATTAAGGTTCCAATTACCGTCGAACTGGGAAGACAAGGCAACAAATGATTGTAACTCAAATACAAACTCGAATGCCAAAAAGTCCACTGCAAAATGACAAAGTATATATGACTCCACAATGTCATTCAAATCAAGCAGTCAAGCAGCCAATCAGAATTCAAGGAGTGGAATCACCCAAATTCATGAATGGATCATTCTTGATTCCTGTTTATACCAGCTGTCTTGGACACTGCTTTAGTTGGACTTAGTAAGCTGTTTTTATTAAAACCAACAGTAGACTAACTGACTTCAATATATTCTTGTGCCAGTCAGATCTCACTGAGCGCTCCATACCTATAGCCTTCTACCAAACCAAACTTAATAAATAATATGATTCTACGATTAGCAACTTTGTCTTGAAGAACATACAACAATATTTAGATTGATCCTCACCGAGTGCTCCAAATTAGTGTTCTTTTGCAAGTCAAGTCTCACTGAGTGCTCCATACCTGTAGCCTTGTACCAAACATACTACAATATTGATATAATGCATCCCATCGTAATGTAATGGTAAACGAGCAAGTCTCGTAGACCTACCACCACAGAATACCGAGTTCGATCCTCGCTGGTTTCCACATACTTGCGACCTTGTTTCACATCTTACCCGTGGCGAATGGGTTGGGTAAATATCTACCGTGTCCCCCCACCCCAAAAACAAGACCGGGCTTATCTTAATTTTCACTCCGAAATATAACACTAGGGTTTATTTTCAGGGAATGTCGTATTCTTCATATATCGAAAAACGACATTAAGAAGTAGAAAATTACGAAAGAGCTTATTTTAAGGTTTGGTTTGGTTTTACGGTATATCAACCTCAGTGGGTCATTTAATGCCGATAATGTTTTGAAATAAATCAATTCTTAATGAATAATACAATTTTTTTTATAAATACATTTTTCTATTTAACCCATATATGGGACCCTAACAGGTACTACCACTCTAGGTCAGAGTGGACCAGGAAGCAATGGTGATGAAGGGGTGCTCCACATTCCCCAAACCTCCAAAACTGAAACCTCACAATCAGATAGAGTTTAACGTCATTTCCAGGACATGTAGACCCTTAGTCACCACCTTCTAGCACCCATATGATAAAAAGGGGTTGGGGCTTACCATAAGGGCGATAGGATTGGGAAAATCATATAGGTGCTAGGGCTTGACGTGACCAGCCGATTGATCGGAGGAGGCCTCTCCGACCGCCCGTCTAGCCCAAGATAGGGCCAAAGTGGAGTATTGCATGTCATGAACTGCTCATCCACCTGGGCTCTATCCTTAAGCATCACGGGTCGCCACCCACAGCCAACAGGTGGCCCCATTGGGGGAGTCTTACCCCTCTGCAGAGGTGCAGTCGGTGCATTCTAACGCCCAGCCAACAGGGCGGCTTATTTTAAGGGGATGGCTTATATTAAAATCATCTTGAAAAATCACGTTAGGTTTTATTTTGCAGGTAGGTCTTATTTTCAGGTAAACACCGTATCTACTACTATATTGAGAGTAGTCCTCTCTGAGTTCTCCAAATTAGTGCCCTTGTGTCAGACTAAGCAAAGTTGGATGAATATCAATTAAAACTAAGCTTATATCATACAGCATACTGAGTGCTCTATAAATGTTGCCTTGTGTCAGACATGGTTAACCATGTCAAAGAAATACCTCAGTTAATCAGCACATCTCACCAAGTGCTCCATAATTGTAGCCTTGTGTCAGACATGGCTAACCTTGTCAAAGCAACACTCCAACTATCATTCAGCATACCTCAATAAGAGCTCCATAATTGTAATGTATCCTTGTGTCAGACATGGCTAACACTCCAACTATCATTTAGCATACGTCACCGAGTGCTCCATAATTGTAGCCTTGTGTCAGACATGACTAACATTGTCAAAGCAACACTCTAGCTATTAAGATGTTTAAGATCTGGCCTTTCTTGACAGTAAACACTGACCAACTACTATATTTACATTAGTTCTGAGTGCTCAAAATTAGTGCCCTTGTGTCAGACATGCCAACTCCTCAGTTATCAATCAGCATACCTTACTCAGCGCTCCATACTTGTTGCCTTGTGTCAGACATGGCTAACCTTGTCAAAGCAACACTCCAGCTATTATTCAGAATTACTCACCGAGTGCTCCATAATTGTAGCCTTGTGTCAGACATGACTAAACAACACTCCAGCTACTAAGATGCTTAAGATCTGGCCTTTCTTGACTGTAAACACTCACCAACTACTATATTTACATTAGTCCTCACTGATAGCTCAAAATTAATGCCCTTGTGTCATACTTAGCTAAGTTGTAAGAATATCAATTAAAACTAAGCTTATATCATTCAGCATATCGAGAACTCCATACTTGTAGCCTTGGATCAGACGTGGCTAATCTCATCAAAGCAACCTTCCAGCTATTATTCAGAATACCTCACCGAGTGCTCAATAATTGTAGCCTTGTGTCAGACATAGCTAACCTTGTCAAAGCAACACTCCAACTATAATTTCAGAACACCTCACCGAGTGTTTCATAATTGTAGCCTTGTGTCAGACATAGCTAACCTTGTCAACTATAATTTCAGAATACCTCACCGAGTGCTCTATAATTGTAGCCTTGTGTCAGACATGGCTAACCTTATCAAAGCAACACTCCAACTATAATTTCAGAACACCTCACCGAGTGTTTCATAATTGTAGCCTTGTGTCAAACATAGCTAACCTTGTAAACTATAATTTCAGAATACCTCACCGAGTGCTCCATACTTGTAGCCTTGGATCAGACGTGGCTAATCTCGTCAAAGCAACACTCCAGCTATCATTCAGCATACCTCACCAAGTGCTCCATAATTGTAGCCTTGTGTCAGACATAGCTAACCTTATCAAAGCAACACTCCAACTATAATTTCAGAATACCTCACCGAGTGCTCCATAATTGTAGCCTTGTGTCAGACATGACTAGCCTTGTCAACTATAATTTCAGAACACCTCACCGAGTGCTCCATAATTGTAGCCTTGTGTCAGACATGACTAGCCTTGTCAACTATAATTCCAGAATACCTCACCGAGTGCTCCATAATTGTAGCCTTGTGTCAGACATGACTAGCCTTGTCAACTATAATTTCAGAACACCTCACCGAGTGCTCCATAATTGTAGCCTTGTGTCAGACATGACTAGCCTTGTCAACTATAATTTCAGAACACCTCACCGAGTGCTCCATAATTGTAGCCTTGTGTCAGACATGACTAGCCTTGTCAACTATAATTTCAGAACACCTCACCGAGTGCTCCATAATTGTAGCCTTGTGTCAGACATGACTAGCCTTGTCAACTATAATTTCAGAACACCTCACCGAGTGCTCCATAATTGTAGCCTTGTGTCAGACATGACTAGCCTTGTCAACTATAATTTCAGAACACCTCACCGAGTGCTCTATAATTGTAGCCTTGTGTCAGACATGACTAGCCTTGTCAACTATAATTTCAGAACACCTCACCGAGTGCTCCATAATTGTAGCCTTGTGTCAGACATGACTAGCCTTGTCAACTATAATTTCAGAACACCTCACCGAGTGCTCCATAATTGTAGCCTTGTGTCAGACATGACTAGCCTTGTCAACTATAATTTCAGAACACCTCACCGAGTGCTCCATAATTGTAGCCTTGTGTCAGACATGACTAGCCTTGTCAACTATAATTTCAGAACACCTCACCGAGTGCTCATAATTGTAGCCTTGTGTCAGACATGACTAGCCTTGTCAACTATAATTTCAGAACACCTCACCGAGTGCTCCATAATTGTAGCCTGTCAGACATGACTAGCCTTGTCAACTATAATTTCAGAACACCTCACCGAGTGCTCCATAATTGTAGCCTTGTGTCAGACATGACTAGCCTTGTCAACTATAATTTCAGAACACCTCACGAGTGCTCCATAATTGTAGCCTTGTGTCAGACATGACTCACCGAGTGTTTCATAATTGTAGCCTTGTGTCAAACATAGCTAATCTTGTAAACTATAATTTCAGAATACCTCACCGAGTGCTCCATAATTGTAGCCTTGTGTCAGACATGACTAGCTACTAAGATGTTTAAGATCTGGCCTTTCTCGACTGTAAACACTGACCTAGTTTTTCATTGATAAGTCTTCTTTTACCTACACGTCTTTCTTTCGGTCTCACCCCCCACCCCTTCAACATCTCTCTCTATTTGAGTGCACGTCTCTCTTCGAATAGACTAATAACAGCCTGCCTCCAAGCCATCAATTACTGACTCTCTCTCTCTTTCTCTCAGAGTGAGTCTTCTTTCTCAATACCAAGCAGTCTAGCTACTACTTAGTCTGCTACAGCGAACTACATGTGTAAACAAGATGGAAGTCTTCTAAGGAACAAGTGTTAGTTCGGACTATAGAAGAAGAGAAATATCCAAGACAGTCGAGCACCGACTGAGCTGAGGGAATGGTGTATAGCTCAGCTAGTAAACACACTCTCTCTCTCTCTCTCTCTTCAACAGGAGAGAGATGAAGCAGAGTTTGGTTTGGTTTGTTTTATCTTACGGCATATCAACTTCAGTGGTTCATTTAAGGCCGACAAAGTTTTGAAATAAATTCATTCTTTATGGATACTCATTTTTTTATTATAAAAACATTTGGTAATTTATGAGGAAGTGCGTCCCGGTCTCCTGCCTCAAAAACCGCTACCTGGTGACTATCAAAATAACAACCCCAGCTCGTCGTAATTCATGTTTATTTATCGTAATTTGTCGTAATTCTTATTTAGATATGAAGATGGATATATAGTTTGGAATAGACTGAGATAGATAGATAAACAAACAAAATAATATAGATAGATATGAATAAATGGAGATAGATAGATATTTTCGACAAGTAAATGTATTTGTGGGGGGGGGGTCGCTTCTTTTTTTGTCGTAATTCTTGTTTATTTAAACTAAAAACAAGACATTAAACAAACATGAATAAAAGAAAATCTTAGTATTTAAAGTAATATAGATAAATATGAACAAATTGAGATAGATATGAAGATGGATAGTTTTGAATAGACTGAGATGGGTCATTATTTTAATAGTCACTGGGTAGCAATTTTTTAGGCAGGAGACCGGGACGCACTTCCTCATAAATTACCAAACATTTTTCTATTCAACCCATAGATGGAACCCTAACAGGTACTACCACTCCAGGTCAGAGTGGACTAAGGAGCAGTGGTGATGAAGGAGTGCCCCATATTCCACAAACCTACAGAACTGGAACCGCACCATCAGATAGAGTTTAATGTCCTACCCAGGACATAAAGAATCTCAGCCACTGCCTTCTAGCACCCATATGATAAAAAGGGGTTGGGGCTTGCCATAAGAGAGAGAGTGAGAGGATGGATAAACATGATAAAAATAAAAGACCCATATATATATATATATATATATATATATATATATACATACACACACACACACACATATGTATGTATGTATATATATATATATATGTCTATGTATGATTATATGTGGATATGCGTATATATGGATTATATGTATTTATATATTGTTTTAATCTTCTTACTTTTCTAACATTAATATTCCATATGAAATACATCATATCTTTGTTAACTTTTCGTTCTCCACCTATTCACGTTCACGCATGCGTCATCATATGCTCTTCACCTTCCATTTTTGCACATGCATTGATCACGTCATTGGCTTTCGTAAACAAACGCGCAGATAAAAATTAACGGTTAATAACATCATATTCACACATTCACTATACACTTAACATCTTTCATTTTGTCCCTCACATAAACATTACTTAACAGTGTCCTGAAGATGGTACAATATACCGAAATGTTTAATAATTGACACATAAAATTGTTTCCCCTAATCATAACATCCTGTGTTTGTTATATTTTTTAAATATTTTCTTCTCATATATATATATATATATATATATATATATATATATATATATATATATATGAAGAAAAGGAAGTGAATCCGACGGTATGTAGTATATTAAGAAAATTGAAAAAACACAGGTTTAAATAAGTTGAGTGGTGAAGAATAATTAAAGTCCAATTACCGTCGAACTGGGAAGACAAGGCAGCAAACGGTTGTAACTCAATACAAACCCGAAAGCCACAAGGTCCACTGCAAAATGACAGAGTATATATAAGACTCCACAATGTCATTCAAATCAAGCAGTCAAGCAGCCAATCAGAACTCAAGGAATGGAATCACCCAAATCACCCAGATTCATGGATGGATCATTCTTGAGTCCTATTTATACCAGCTGTCTTGGACACTGCTAGAGTGGGACTTAGCTGCTGTTATTCAAACCAACAGTAGGCTAACTGACTTCAATAAGTGGTAAGTTTATTGGCTGACGCTGCAGTGTTTGGATCTATTAATTAGATCATCTTCAGGGCATTTGTTGGTATATGGAAGGTGATAAAAAAATTTTTTATCACAGAATAACGAGAAAAGCAAGTGATAGTCCTTGTTTATCAGTCTGTTCAAAATTTGAAATCTGAAGAAAGGATGCTGAAAAAAGTGGATGGTTTGAAATATGACGTCAAATATTCTCTTTTACGGTGTGAGTGTGTGTATCGAAAAAAGGTGATAAATTTTTTATTTTTTATCACCTTCCATATACCAACAAATGCCCTGAAGATGATCTAATTAATAGATCGAAACACTGCAGCATCGGCCAATAAACTTACCACTCAACTTATTTAAACCTGTGTTTTTTTCAACAAGCAACAGCAGGTACTGTAAGTAAAAATGAATTGATTCAAGGGTTACGATTCTGGAGGCTATTTTAGAACAAGAAAATGTGAATTTCGTTCAGTCAACGAACTTAAATTGAAATAAACTGAAATGCCATTAATCCGTTCTACCACCCACTGCCCAAAAGGATGTGACACAAGGTCAATTTATTAAGTGGAGTTCAACAGGTTTGAATTCAGAGTTTTCCTTCTCCTAGACTGATTATCAAACCATGGTTAAAGAGCCCAGTCTGCCTTGCTATTTACCCATAGCTGGAGGGAGAATTGGATTCATACCTTTCCCAAGGGTATTAGCGCTAAGTGAAAATGCAGTTACCGCGTCCAGGATTTGAACTCGTGGCGACGAGTCCATTTCCCATGACTTTAACCATTACACCACACGCTTCTGTCTTTAAATATAAGTGGCAATTTTGCATATATCTTATACCTCAGATAAGTAGTTAGGATTGAACCTGCAACCTCCTGCTAATTGTCACTTAAAACTGTATTAGCTCAATCCTTACATCTGTTCTGCCATGTCTCCAACTGGACAACCCAGTCTGAATTTTTAAAACCTATTACCCTAACGCTCTTTTTACATAGAATTCACTCTGGATTGTTCAGTTGGACACAGATAAAGTTTAACTCTTAACATCCTGTTGTGGATTTTCTAAGTCCAGTGCCCCATTCTTATAAGGATTTATCAATAAATGGCTAAAAATGCCATTTTCATTTAAAGTTACCTGTTATTTCCCTTAAAACAAAGACTTCTAAATATGTTTAATATTACATTTAAACAAAGTCCAGAGCCCCATTCTTATAAGGATTTATCAATAAAAGGCTAAAAATGCCATTTTCATTTAAAGTTACCTGTTATTTCCCTTAAAACAAAGACTTCTAAATATGTTTAATATTACATTTAAACAAAGTCCAGAGCCCCATTCTTATAAGGATTTATCAAAAAATGGCTAAAAATGCCATTTTCATTTAAAGTTACCTGTTATTTCCCTTAAAACAAAGACTTCTAAATATGTTTAATATTACATTTAAACAAAGTCCAGAGCCCCATTCTTATAAGGATTTATCAAAAAAAGGCTAAAAAATGCCATTTTCATTTAAAGTTACCTGTTATTTCCCTTAAAACAAAGACTTCTAAATATGTTTAATATTAAATTTAAACAAAGGCTATCATTTGGACGGATTAGGAAAACAAATGTGACTTCTGGCCAGGCGGAATGAGGTGGTATAGGATGTTAAGAGTTAAGGTATGAATTACAGACATGTTTCTGGTAGGACGCACACTAAATATGCTGGGGAGCCCCTGTGGCATTAGGGCTAATGTGCAGGACTTGCGAAACTTTAGTCAGTAAAGCCATGGCCTTGTGCCAACCTAAGTTGAATCGGATAAATAATCACAAATCTTTGACTACTAGAAATAGCATTTTTTAAATCAAGTCCAGTCATAATTTTAGATATCGCAGCTTGGCCAGGGCAAGGGCTGGGGGAAATCTTCGATATGTTTATAGCGTACCATTGTCTGCTACAGCGTATCTAACCATTTTATCTTATCTACATTTATTCTTATAGGTTTTTCCTTTTTATTTTTTTTTTGGCCCCACCACCTTACCGTCATCCCCAGATGGAATAGAATTGTTTCTATGTAAACAAAACACTTGACAAATTGATCCGAATCTTGAAATCTGGAGAGAGAGAGAGAGAGAGAGGGGGGGGGAAAGAAATCCACATCATTTTGTCGAACCAATTACCAAAACTGGAATGGTGCCCAGGAACGTAAAGAAACATCGACAAATCTTTGAAATATTTGCCTCCAAATATCAGTTAGGCATCTTTCCAAACTGGACGAGCTGCAGGAATTTATATTTAATGAAAGTTACAAACAAAATTAAAGACAGAGGTGGGAATATAACTTCATGTATATATATATATATATATATATATATATTAAAAAATCCTAAATTAAAAAATCCTTCCTAATTTCTGTTGCTGTTTATTTTCATATTAGTTGAATAGTTGAATTCGTCTGGTGACGAATTTTGAATATGTCTTTCTTTTTCCTAATCTGTCAAAATATTGGATACATTTAAGAGATACATTTTTTGCTGACCGATTTTTTTTTTGTGGCGGAAGTAAAACTACAACATAAAATTTTTTTTGCAACATCAAGGATTTCATTTGGAATTCATATCACAGGACTATAAAATTTTAAAAAATAAATAATAAAAATTCTGTTTTCAAATGCCTTTAAAGTAATAAAGAATTTATCATTCGCATCTGATGAATCGGGAGAGTTAGACAATTTGTCTAAGCTTCCTGAAATAGACTATAATGCTAAATCTCTAAGTCTTTTGTTATTTCATTACTTATATATATATATATATATATTTTATAAAAAAGAAGGTTCGCAAAATGTATTATGTTCTCAGAAAAATTTTTTAAATTCTTTTTTTCTCACATATGCGACACGTGTTTCTGAAAAAAAAAAAAAAATTTTCTGAGAACATAATACATTTTGCGGACCTTCTTTTTTTATAAAATATTAAATTTTCTCCCGTTGGAACCAGAATATATATATATATACCTTCATACACCGACTGCTGTTTAAGTAGTGGCATTACAATCCAACAAAGCCTTCACAGATAATGACTCTGGGTTCAAGCATGGTTTCAGGGCTGAAGCATCATCACCACTAACTGAGAGCAACCCAGCAGTATCTCACAATACCACAAAATTGTTAGTTTGTTGTCACACTGCAGGATTGCCCTTACCCAGCTGATGCGGTTAGAGCCTTATCCTGGATCTTTTGACTGGACCAAGGAGATTATTTTAGCATCTGAGGTGGAGTGCCACACCTATAATCAGCTCCTCACGTCACAGATCCCTGTGCTACTCATAAGCTGAGTTGGCAAGGGCTGGTATTGAGCCAGGAACCTTGTAATTTCAAGGCTGATGCTCTACCGACCAAGCTGTATATATATATATATATATATGTAAAAATGTATATTCATTGGAATTGACAACATTATATATATATATATATATATTCTTTAAAGATGTATGCATAAAAAGTATTTTCCAAATAAACACAATATCAAAAAGTGTTCTCTATGAACCATCTAACTTTACATGGAAATAATAAAATAAATGAAGTGTATATTAGGATGAGTTTGCAAACCAGTCAGCCAGAAGTTACAATGGCGGAAAAGTAAAAAAAAGATGAAAACATTAAAGACTGTGCTTTCATAATACTAACAGGATATTTCAATGGGATTTTACAGTCAAATCAAATTGAAAGCTTTAGTTCCAAAACAGATCACCAAGGTTAAGCAACAATGAGCCTATTCAGTTCTTAGATGGGTTGGTTTGGTTGGTTAAATGGCGTGTCAACCCTTATTGGGTTATCTGATGCCAAAATCAATCTTTTGTAAACAATTATATGGTTTCAAGAAAATAAAGGAATAAATGAAGTGTATATTAGAATGCTTTTTCAAACCAGTCAGCCAGAAGTTACAATGGCGGAAAAGCAAAAAATGAAAATATCAAAGACTGTATATAAGGATGGAGATAATACAGTTCCAAGTGACGATCATTTTTAGGTTGCAGGTTCAATCCTGCTCAAGGGCAATAATAACAGACTACGTAACATAGTTTAACACTTGTACCTGGTCATGGTGGATTAGATAATGAAGGCTCCCAAGTTCAAAGAGAACGTTCTTAAGTTCAACAAGAAATACCTGAAGAAGGCCAGTGAGCACATTGGCCGAAACATTGTGTATATAACAATATAAAGATATGAGAAGTGAGTAGGTATTCTATGAGTAGGGTATGACACAAGGTCACAAGTATGGAGCATCCATCCAGGATTAAACTCTCTATTCAGTATTAATGGACCTGCGAGACTAATTTGCTAACTATCACCACATGATGGGACGAGAGACAGAGGTACTACCACTCCAGGTCAGAGTGGACCTGGGAGTAATGCTGATAAAAGTGTACTCTCAATGTAGCATGAACAGATATGTGTTCGAGACAACAGAACTTTCCAATTATAAATAGAACAAAAATTGGGAAAATTATAAAGTAGAAAAAAAAAAAGAAGAAAATTCCCTGGAGTGAAGTCAGAGTGCTCACTGTCACCTTGTCTTCACAACAACTAAACAAGCCTTAACTTGGTCGATTTTGTATTACAACCAAGTAACCAATTAGCACCCCAAAATCATCAACTTAATGAAAGGTTCATATTTTAACTCATCACTGGTAACTTCCGTTTCAAAATTTTTGTAAACAAATGATTTTAATCAGAAGTTTATGGAGATGTTGAACTTACGATAAATTAAATAAATAGATGGTTGGTACACGTAATCAAATTAAAATTCAATAGCAAAATCTTTTTTTAAATAAATACTTTTTAATCAGAAGTTTATGAATATTTTTCAACACTTACGATGATTTAAAAAAAGATGAAAGACGTTTTTATACTAAAATAGTTTTTACTTAATCAGAAGAGAAATGCAATTATGTTTATTTGAATAGAAATATAGTTTTTATTAGCAAAATATTTTTTGCATTTATCTAAATAAAAGGATGTCATTCAGAAATAGTATCACAGAATTTGTAAAATTTGTTTTTGCCAGATACAATATAAGTTCAAAAATTATCTGTTTGTTTATTTTCAAATATTTGAAAGACTAAGTTACAGATGAAGAGTTACAATATGAACCTTTCATTAAGTTGATGAATTGGGGTGCCTATTGGATACTTGGTCCAATAAGGTAATAATAAAACAAGATAAAAACTCATGACTCTGAGTTTCACATTATTGATCTTCAGATAATATTTAACTTTTTTTGAGTTGTGTGACTATTATATATATACCAACCCCTCCGCATGAGTGGGTTGTAACAAAAGGTCAATTTCTTAAGCGGAGTTCAACAGGTTTGAATTCACAGTTTACCTTCTCCTAGACTGGTTGCCTAAACAAGGTTAAAGAGCCCGGTCTGCCCTACTATTTACCCATAGCTGGAGGAGAGTAGGATTCATACCTTTCCCAAGGGTTTTAGCGCTAAGTGAAATGCAATTACTTCGTCCAGGATTTGAACTCGGGTCGACGATTCCATTTCCCATGACTATAACCATTACACCACGCACTTCCTGTGTGACAATTATGAGGTTGACATTAAGTGGCTCAATCAGGTGACAAATTGCAAGTAACTTTTTGTATGTCAAAATTTCAGGGGTGCTTTGACCAATAAAAAATTTGCTGGAATAAGTCTGTTGAAAATCAGAAAAACAGGAGTTTATAAACAAAATTTGATTATCCATTAAGAATGAACTTATTTCAAAACTTTGTCGGCATTAAATAATCCACGTAGGTCGATATGCCATAAACCAAACCAACCAAACATTCATCCCCTTCACCATCGGATATGTACAAATTCACTATGGTTCATCTATGTGTCAGAGGTTTTTATAGCTACTGTTAGTGTCACCCAATCATCCTATGAAGGGGGACCTTTTTTTTCTTTTCTCTTTTTAAATCCAGTTTTCCTTCTCTTTGATTAGTTGCCAACCCAGTGTGTTATACTATTTATTTCTAACTGGAGAAGTGTGTGTGTGTGGGGAGGGGAGAATAGATGGATTCATGCTATTCTCAGGAGCATTAGTGCAAAGTGAAATGCAAACAGCCTCATCCAGTTTACAATTTATTCATTGATTACTTCTGTTTTTATAAATACAGTTTCAATCTTGATACTTTGTATGCTTCATATTTGAATTCAATATTTTTGGAATTTAGCATTGAGTTTGTCTCTAAAAACAATGACAACATTGGCATAGCCAGAGAACCTTATAAGACCAGTCAACAAAAGACCATAACAAGAAATTAAGAGAAGTTAGCAGAACAAGACTGATAGAAGAAATACAGAAAGTAGAATACCGGCCCAGCTACAAATAAAAGAACAGAACTAAAATATCAGCCAGCTACACAAAAAGTAAGTGGAAGATTTGTAATGGGAGGTATAACCACAGATATCTCTCATAACAGAAGAAAGTTTACAATTTATTCATTGATTACTTCTGTTTTTATAAATACAGTTTCAATCTTGATACTTTGTACGCTTCGTATTTGAATTCAATATTTTTGGAATTTAGCATTGAGTTTGTCTCTAAAAACAATGACAACCTTGGCATAGCCAGAGAACCTTATAAGACCAGTCAACAAAAGACCATAACAAGAAATTAAGAGAAGTTAGCAGAACAAGACTGAGAGAAGAAATACAGAAAGTAGAATACCGGCCCAGCTACAAATAAAAGAACAGAACTAAAATATCAGCCAGCTACACAAAAAGTAAGTGGAAGATTTGTAATGGGAGGTATAACCACAGATATCTCTCATAACAGAAGAAAGTTTACAATTTATTCATTGATTACTTCTGTTTTTATAAATACAGTTTCAATCTTGATACTTTGTATGCTTTGTATTTGAATTCAATATTTTTGGAACCAATTAAATTGGTAAAAATGGAATTCGACAACGGAACAAAGGAAATAAAAAAAAAAAAACAAGAAACAAAAAACCTGAGAAGCATTATCTACAAGGAACCATTATAAACTTTTATCTAAATTACACTATATATATATATATATATATATATATATATATATATATATATTGGAATGCACTCATTGCCCCAAGTAATAAATGGGGAAATTTTAGAATAAACCACTATAGAAACATAATTAGATTTATGAACTATATATATATATGTGTGTGTGTGTGTGTGTGTGTGTGTGTCTAATTGGGCTGCATTTTTTCCTTCAGACATATTTGGCTGAACACCGCAGACATTTTTTGTCTAGAAATTTTGTTTTCAATCCTTTCAAGTCGCCGAATGGATGACAATATCTGGCTGGAATTGGCTGATGAATTTGCCATAGCTTATTTGTTCCCGAGTACTTTCAGCCCCTTCAAGGGCCATCATTGGAGAAATTGCAAAAACACTATAACATTGTAATGTTCCATTTATACTGGTATATGAGACAATCATATAGATGCTAGGGCTTGATGCGACCAGCCAACTGATCTGAGAGGGCCTCTCCAACTGCCTGTCTAGCCTAAGTAAGGGCCAAAGTAGAGTGTTGCATGTCATTGACTGTTCAGCCACTAGAGTGGCACCATTTGGGAGACCTTCCCACTCTGCAAATGTGTATTTTAAAACCCGAGCTGACAGGGCTGAGAAAAGCTTGTAACTTACAGCAAGTTTTAGAATAAATGTTGAGCGAAACAGAATTAAATCCCCGGATTATAACAAACTTCTACTAGAAGAACAACATTTCCACCCAACAGGCTATGGGTTTAACAGAGAGACATTAAATTCATGATAATAGAGAAGATAAAAAAAAAAAATTAAAAAAATTACCAAACACGAAAGCAATTCCAGAAACGAAACAAGCTAACCCCCCACCCTCAAACACACACAACTTAATCTGATAATATAGTCAATTCCTTTGATGTTGCAGTAACAGAAAATAATGACTCATAAGCCTAAGGACCATAGATGGAATTCATTTTTTTTAAAAGGTAGAGCATACAATAGACAAGTAAATAGATAAAACTGAATTCAAATGTGTAAACTGAGTGTAGTTACACATTATACTGCTAGATTCCACAAGTCAATACTATTAATGTTTTTCATGGTGTCCTGATGATAGGTGGCTAATACCCTACATTGAAACCAATGGTAAGAAATGCCTTTTAATTGTGTTGTAGTTCCACAAGTCAATACTATTAATGTTTTTCAGGGTGTCCTGATGATAAGTGGCTAATACCCTACTTTGAAACCAATGGTAACAAATGCCTTTTAATTGTATTGTGTACTATAACAAATAAATATAGCTCTTACACCTATAATCAAGCACTTTATTTTCATTTCTCCAATTTATGGTAAACACACATATATATATATATATATATATATATATATATATATTTACCATGTAGGATAGGAGACAATGTCATTTTAATAGGTTTTAATTTCTCCTTGATTGGTTAAGCCAAGGTTAAAGACCCCAGTATCCCCTACTTTTTACCCATAGATGGACAGAGAATAGTTGGATGTATACCTTTCCCAAGGGTATTAGTGCTATGTGAAATGCAATTAGCCTCATCCAGGATTTGATCTCATTTCACCATGTCTATTACATAACAAAACAAAAGGTTATTTTGACAGTATGTGGAGAAAGGTAGACAAACATGGGATGTTATAGAAAATGGATGTTTATTGTAAATAGTGATGTCGACGATGCAACGTTTCGGTCTGTTAGACCTTCTTCAGGACTTGGATATAGTACTTGTTTCAATGATGGACATTTTCAAAATGGTGAAACAGGAGGTGTCAGTAAGGGGAGGGTGGTAGGGGGTGGGTAGTGGATTTTCCTTTTCTCTAGATAGGGAGTGTTTCAGAAGGGGTTCTAGTAATGGTACCAGAATATATATATATATATATATATATATATATATATATATGGAGAATATGTGCTTAATTGAAGTCAAACCTAATTTTTTTGAAAGTTAATTCATTAATGATTAATTAGGCGGGATTTAACTACTTAAATGTAAGGCTAAACAAATTTTTCTTGATTTGTTTAGCCTTATATTTAAGTAGTTAAATCCCGCCTAATTAATCATTAATGAATTAACTTTCAAAAAAATTAGGTTTGACTTCAATTAAGCACATATTCTCCCAAATATTGTCGGCTGAAAATAGCCATATTTGTTTATATATATATATATATATATATATATATATATTCTAGTAATCTTCTGTAGAAGGCATTTTTTATCACGAAATATTAAGAATTGAGAATAAATCACAGGTTAACAAACAACAACACAGTTACCTTCTTTTTTCTTTACACTTGCATTGTGATAGCCTTCAAAACCAACCAGCAAACCAATATATATATATATATAAAAGTAATTGGTAATTTGCTTGAAGCATTGTTAAGTATGTTATAAAATAATAAAATTCGAAGGCAATACAATGCATATAAAAAATAAAGACAAAAAGATGTTTTATATGTCTTATCGATTTCGAAGCTAGAGCTTCATCATCAGAGTTTATTTTCAGTAATGACGTGCTTATTTTTTTTTATTTGTGTGGTTATAATTTCTCTTCTTATTTCCTTTAAGAGAAATTATAAACACACAAATAAAAAAACATAAGCACATCATTTCTGAAAATAAACTCTGATGATGAAGCTCTAGCTTCGAAATCGATAAGACATATAAAACATCTTTTTGTCTTTATTTTTTATATGCATTGTATTGCCTTCGAATTTTATTATTTTATAACATACTTAACAATGCTTCAAGCAAATTACCAATTACTTTTATATATATATATATATATATATATATATATATATTGGTTCTCTTAAAGGAAATAAGAAGAGAAATTATAACCACACAAATAAAAAAATAAGCACGTCATTACTGAAAATAAACTCTGATGATGAAGCTCTAGCTTGAAATCGATAAGACATCTTTTTGTCTTTATTTTTTATACGCATTGTATTGCCTTCGAATTTTAATATTTTATATATATATATATATATATATATATATTTGGGTTGAGTTCTAAGGAATCAATGCGTAAAAAATAAAGACAAAAAGATGTTTTATATGTTAATCATTTCAAAGCAAAGCTTTACAAGAGATTTTTTGTAGGTAGCTTACATATAAACACTTTAACGCATGTTGTGGATATATATATATATATATATATATATATATATATACACACACACACACACAATTAAAAAGGGAGTTGTCTCTGAGAGGTAACCTTGCTTACAAAGTAAAAATATTAATATATTTATTTCAGGAAAACATTAAGTAGAGTGTACTGAGGTTGAAACAGATTAAAAAGGCTTTGACAAATTCGAGTTCAAAATGACACATCCATACACACACCTATCCCCACCCCCACCGATACAGTTCCTGAAATTGGAACCCTTAATTGTCTCCAGCTACAAAAGACCTCTATTAAGTGCAACTACACAGAGTGCGAGCAGGAACGTCCCCCTTAACAATGTCATCAGGAAGCCGAAACTTTAAATCTCAAATTTCTAAAACAGACCAAATCCTCTTTCCTCATTCCACTTCAATATTAACAGACGAAACGCTTAGCCAAAGAAAACATTTTGTTTCTTGTTTTGCCCTCCTACCGAAAAAGGTCCGCAAAGATTTTAATCTAAGCTGACAATGCGTAGCGGTTAACTCAATGTGTTTTCTTTGTTTTCGGGGGGGGGGGTGCTTGTTGTATAACGGTTAGGTGATGATGGCAGCAAACTCGTATTCAAGTATTGCCATTGCTTGATATAGTAACAATAATAACAATAACAAAAAAAAAAAAAAAAAAGCTCAACAGTTCAAAGAATATAACGGTGAGCTTCAAAAAGTTCAACAATGAGCTGCACGAAAGTGGCTCTTTAGTCCTGCCAAAGTCTTGCACACCTTCCCACAATTACAGGTATTTCCAGGGAGCACAGGGTATTTTATTAGTCCACCCCGCCGATGCACAGATTGGTGACTGATCAGGCCAGCTTTGCTCATACATAGCCTTCCACACTGGTCACATAGTAGACTGATTTGAAGCCCTTGATTGTCTACTTCTTTATTCTTGCGAATATCTCGTTCCAACTGCTCATGCTGTATACGGCTGGTCTCAAACCTTTCCGTGCCCTCCTGCACAGCTCTTCTCCACTGGCCACGGTCCAAAGACTTACTCTCCCAGGTCTTCACATCAATGTCACATTTTTTCAAGGTCAACCTCAGGCAATCCTTGTATCTCATCTTGGTTATAACGGTTAGGTAGAGACCCTGGATGAGGCTGTTTGTATTTCAGAAAGAAAACAGGTTTTGTTTTTTCCTTGTCAATGTGTAGTGGTTAACTCGATGTGTTTTTTTTTGTTGTTTTTGTTTTCAGGAGGTGTTTGTTGTGTAATGGTTATCGTTGGAAGAAATAACATAGCGACCCAAGTTTAAATCCTGGATGAGGCTGTCTGCATTTCGGAAAGCACCGATAGCCTTCCAGAGATGCTGATAGGACACACAAAAATCTAAAAGGATGCAGTAAAATCATATCCATGCATCCCAGTGTTTTTCTTTTTTCTTCCCACACCATTTCAAGCTAACTGTAAATACATTTCAATAGTTTCTATTGGAACGAATTACAAGGGATAGGTTACAAGGTAGGAGTTAGATGGCTTTAGTTGGGACCACCAAAAACGTCTGCAAGATTTTAATCAAGGCTGTCAATGTGTAGTGGTTAACTAGACATTTTGTTTTTGTTTTCTGGAGGTGCTCGTTGTGTAACGGTTATGTAGCGACCCAAGTTTAAATCCTGGATGAGGCTGTTTGCATTTCAGAAAGAAAACAGTTGTTTCTTGTTTTTCCCCAGACAGAGATTTTTTAATTTTTTAAATGCACTGAAAACATGAAAAAAAAGAAAAAAGCAAACCTGTTTGCATATATCAAATTCAAACGTGTTGGGCTCTAAAAGTCACGCTGATAACACCCGTTCCTATCAGACCCGGAAGTTAAGCAACGATAAGCATTCTCAGAACTTAAATGGGTAATCCTTTTGTTTGGTTTACGGCATATCAACCTCAGTGGGTCATTTAATGCCGACAAAGTTTTGAAATAAATTCATTCTTAATGGATACACAATTTTTTTTTATAAACACATTTTTCTATTTAACCCATAGATGGGATCCTAACAGGTACTACCACTCCAGGTCAGAGTGAACCAATGGTGATAAATGAGTGCTCCACATTCCCCAGACCCCCTCAGACTGACAAAGTTTTTAAATAAATTCATTCTTAATGGATACTTATAGGAAGGACCCTAACATGTACTACCACTCAGAGTCAGAGTGAAACTGGAAGTAATGGCAATGAAGGGCTACTCTACACTCATTGGTAAGAGTAAGGTCTTTTGAATGATAAATAATAAAAAAATCATGAAAATGTGGCAGGGGTGATATGGTTCGAGGAAAGTTGTTTTTTTTTTTTTTTTTCAAATTTATTAGTGAGTTCATGACTTTGGTTTATCGGGCTGACTTCTGATTTAGGTTGGAAAATTAAAACGTAAAGTTTTTTTGGTGGTACCAATGACAGTTTAACTACAGTCTATGAATTAACATTTTGCAAATTGGGTTACGGTTTTAGGGGATTAAGGTTGTTTTTAATTACGTACTGCTTAAGAAAAATAAACAACAACAAACCCAAATTACTATACATTTAATATTTAAAATATTTTTTTAAACTAAGTTTAATTGAAATTATACATTGCAATACTAACACAAACAACTGTCTCAATAATAGATTCAATAATTAATTTCAATGGTTAATTAAATGTATAGTAAAAAGAAAAGTAAAGTCGTCGGGGCGGCCTAATGTCGGTATCAGCCATGCAGCGAGGGAGTCTATCCCCTTTTCAATAGCGCTAGACCAAGGAGATTGTTTTAGCATCTGAGGTGGAGCGCCATACCTACCACCAGCTCCTTACTTTATCACACACATCCCTGTGCTACTCATACGCTGAGTTGGCGAGGGTCGGTATCGAACTAGGAACCTTGTAGTTTCTAGCCGAACGCTCTACCGACTGAGCTAACCCGTTACAATATGAAATATTAAAATTCTAGGAAAATCAATTAAGTCAATTTTTCACAAAAATTTCGATACTCATTCATACCTTGAATTTATTTTTAAAATACTTTTCCTAAAATATATTCGGGGAAAAATGTCTTACTGCTAAAAAATATATCAATAAAGAAAGTAATAGTATTGGTAAATAAAAGGACTGTTTTATTTATTTTTCACGATAATGATGAGTAATTTTTCGCCAACCAGATAATTCACTAGCGCTAGACTAAGGAGATTATTTTAGCGTCTGAGGTGGAGTGCCACACCTACCATCAGTTCCTTACTTTACTGCACAGATCCCTGTGCTACTCATACGCTGAGTTGGCGAGGGCGGGTATCGAACTAGGAACCTTGTGGTTTCTAACCAAAAACTAGAAGTAATGTCAATGAAGTGCTACTCTACACTTGCTGGTAAGAGTAAGGTCTTTTGAATGATAATAATAAAATTTTTAAAAATCATGAAAATGTGGCAGGGGTGATATGGTTCGAAGGGATTCTTTTTTTTCTTTAAACTTACTAGCAAATATATGCACCCTCCGGGTGCAAGTATTTAAGTTTTGATATAATAAAATATCATATCAAATTAGAAAGGCTAATGAAACTGACTAAGAATACAGATAAAAAGATCTGCAACAGAGGGGGTATAATCGAAAAATAGAACAACTTTGAAACTAACTATTCCATCATTTTCCATTACTCCCGTCTTTCATTGGTAAATTTTCCTAATTTAACTATTTAGTTAAAATAGGAAGTAAAGGATAATATTACAGTTATTTCTTCTTGTAAATAAATTTCTTTTAAGATTTATCCACGAGATTTTTGTTTATATTTCTTAAGATAAAACCAAACAATTAGAAATCAATAATACCAAGCACATATTTATTAAAATAAAATTTTAAATATCAATATGCAAATTAGCCTTCTCGTTCAAACTGTAAACCGCTATTTTGTTGTATATATAAATACAATTGCATGTTATTAGTACGTAGATATGGTCAACAGTATTAATAATGTAAAACAATTTTTATTAATAACTGAAGGTTTAAAAGAATGAAATCTTGGAGAATTTGACGTAAATAATTAAGGGAATTGTGATTTGAGTAGTAATATAGTTTCGGTTACAGGCAGAAAAACACACAATCTCCATTATAATAAGATTAGCAAGTTCGTTTCATTTTTTTGTATTTTGTATTTTTTTATTTTTTTTTAATGAAACACTGGAGTAATCGAAATTTAACGTCAGAGATAAGGCCTTAAAAAATACGTAGTAATTTATGAGAGTATGAATGGGCAATGAATCAGAGAAGAGAAAGAAAGAAAGAAAAGACTAAACCAAGGTCAGTCACGTGGTAACGTGATAGTGTGTGTGTGTGTGTGTGTAAAGTAAACAAACTAAATTAATCAAGAGAAAAAAAAGGCGAAAATACTAAAATGAAGCTCGCACCTGTTCAATTAATTACAAGACCCAGTGCAAAAATTCCCAGTGACCCTCACACACACATACCAGTGATGCTGATAGCTTTTTAATTTAGGGCGTCCAGGGACGCACGGATTTGATTTGATTGTGTCCCCGGGATATTTGATGGGTCCCAACTAAAGTTTCTTAAATTGCAGAGTTTTTTTTTTTTATCTATAAAACAACTAAAGCCGTTTAACCTCTACCTTGTACACCATACGTGGTAATTAATTTTCTAACAAAAAATATTGAAATGTATTTACAGTTAGTTGGAAATGGTGGAGGAAGAAAAAAGAAAAACACTAGGATGCATGGATACGGTTATACTGGGTCTTTTTAGATTTTGTGTGACATGGACGCAGGACGCCTAACTATCAGCAACTGACACACCCCCTCACTATAAAAAAAAGGCTTTACCGCCGAAAACTTGTGCACAAATTACATTTAAGATTTTCCAAATACAGAGGTAGCTTGACTTACGAGTTTAATTAAACTAAATTTCCTGTATATATCAATCAAAATTCCCCATTGAAATAAACTGAAATGCCATTAATCCGTTCCAGACGCCTCCCTCAGCTAAAATAATTTTGGTACTCTTCGCAGAGAAACGTACCGGCCTCCTGCCTCAAAAATCGTTAGCCGGTAGCTGCTGAAAAAAAAAAAAAACAACAGCTACGATTGAAGTCCTTAGCCGAAGCAGTGTTACTTGAAAAAAAAACTAGGTTGCGGTTGGGGTTTAGGGTTAGTTTAATGGGGAAATAAATAAATAATTTGGGCTCTGTTTTTTTCTGGGTCACCCTGCATACAGGGTGACCTAAGTTGGTTGTTTTTTTTTTTTTTTGGGGGGGGGGGTTGCAGCAGCTACGGACTTCAATCGTAGTTGGTGTTTTTTTTTGAGCTGTCACCGGCTAGCGATTTTTGAGGCCGGAGGCCGGGACGTTTCTCCGCGAAGAGTACCAAAATTATTTTAGCTGAGGGAGGCGTCTGGAACGGATTAATGACATTTCAGTTTATTTCAATGGGGAAATTTGATTCGATATACGAGAAAATTTAGTTTAATTAAACTCGTAAGTAAAAGTACCTCTGTATTTGGAAAATCTTAAATTTAATTTGTTGTTTATTTTAAAAAAAACTAATAAATAAATCAAATATAATGTTTGTAAATGTCGGTATTTACCCAACCCGTTTGCTACGGGTAGGGAGTGTGAGTCAACCCACGAGGATAGCCATGTTGGGAAAGGCCATTGGGTGCATAGTATGTTTAAAATCTAATAAATATATGAATAAAATAAAAAAATAAATAAACCTAATAAATAACTTCTTCAAAATTAGAAAAACGTGGCATATACATACACAAACATAGATAGGTAATAAAGGACTATTTGCTCGTAAATTCCTACCATAAAATAAACTGAACCCTCATTTTATGTCCGTGTTTTTGCAATAAATGTTTCATTTTTCTTGCACCCGTTATGTTACAATACTAAATATATTTTATTTATTTAATATTCACTTCAATGTGCATATTTCAAAAGTTTTTTTTTGTGGGAATGTTTAATTTTAAAGTGGGGGCTCGTTTTACAATTTAGGCATAAATTGGATCCTCATTTTATGACTGTAATTTTATTTTTTCGTCGACGATGATTAAAATCTGACGTTTTTATTTTAGAGTACCAAAGCCAAAAAGAAAAGAAATAACAACAACAAAAGGTAATATTCAAATAAAATTAGGCTTGGGCATTTTATGGTAGGAATTTACGAGTAAAAAGTTGAAGTGTAAAAACGAACCCCCACTTTAAACTAAGCATTCTCACAAAATAAAAGCTTTTAGAATATACACATTGAAGTGAATATTAAAATAAATAAAAAATATATTTAGTATTGTAAAATAACGGGTGCAAGAAAAATAAAACATTTATTGCAAAAACACAGACATAAAATGAGGGTTCAGTTTATTTTATGGTAGGAATTTACGAGCAAATAGTCCTTTATTACCCAAAAATAAGTATAGGAATTCTTTCAAACGTTTCTTTCATTTTCGCTAATATTCCCTCAAAACAAAACAAATAATTTACTTGCTAAATTTATATATATATATATATATATATATATATATATATATATAATTTTTATACAATAAACTCGGTGTTAGAACAAGTGCCCGCTTCTCCCTCAACAAGTACTACTACAACAACCCCCTTCCCATTAAAAAAAAAACAAAAAACGAACCCTTTAAATACAAGCAATTATATATTATATGTAGGTAAGTAAACTTTAAGTACACGAAGCGAATATTTCAAGTTCGTTTTTTGAAATATTTGCAAATATAACCTTAATCCTCTTCGGGTTTAAAAAAAAAAAATAGAATAAAATTGAAGAAAAAAAAAAAGAAGCATTTTTAAACAGCGAAAAATAATCTTAGATTATTATAAAACAAGGTTAAATAGTTTTCAACCCTACACGAAGAAGCAACAGGCACCGTACCCGGTTATAGTCGCACTATCGAGGCAGAAAATTAAAAATATATACATATATACATATATACTTATATATATATATGTGTGTGTGCATGCATGCCAGTGGTTAATTTATGGTTAAAATATAAATTGAAAGCATAGGGGAAAATAGATACATACGTATTATTATTATTTTTGTGCTTGCGAGAGAGAGACAGGAAGGTGGATTTAAGGGAAGGCCCTGGCATAGACCAAGGCAGTTTTTTAGGAAAGAAAGAAGCAATGCTTCGTAAAAATGTGTCATAGGGTGGGGTGGGGGGGAGATGGGGACAAGCGAGGCGCTCTTTTTTGTTAGCCAATCAAATTCATTGCTGAAACGACGGACGATGGTGGGAGAAAGAATGAAGAGGCCAAAGTTCACGAGGGTTTGATTTATTTATTTATTTATTTATTTTTTCATTGTATCTAGTTTTATTTTTTGTTTACTTTTTTTTTGGTGGACTAAGTTTTTGATATTCGAGTTGAATATATCTGTATGAAATCAAAGGAGCTGACTAAATTGTAGCAGTAGAAAAAGCAACGGTTAAGAGGAATATACAATTACTACTGTTGCTACTACTACTACTACTGAGTATTGTTATTATTATTATTATTATTATTATTATCATCATTTGAAGAATAAGATTTAGGATGGGTTCGATTCCAACGAATCTAACGAGATATCCACATTAAAAATAAACAGAAAAAGTATGAAAGGTGATTGGGAGAGAGACAGAAAAGGTGGAAGGGAGAGTAAGAGAGAAAATGACAAAGAGAGAGTGAGAGAGAGAGAGAAAGAGACAAAATGAGGAATGGAGTGAGAGAGAAAAGGTGGAAGGGAGAGTAAGGGAGAGAAAGAGAGTAAGGAAGGAAGAGGGAGAGAAAGAGAGTAAGGAAGGGAGAGGGAGAGGAGAGAGTAGGAATATAAAGGTTGAGAGAAAAAGAGGAAGGAAGTAGGGGAGGGGGAAAGGAAGTAAGGGAGAGAGAGAGAGAGAGAGAGAGAGAGAGAGAGAGAGAGAGAGAAGGAGAGAGAGAGAGAGACAGAGAAAGGATATAAGGAGAGAGAGAGAGAGAGAGAGACAGAGAAGGAATAAGGGAGAGAGAGAGAGAGAGAGAGAGACAGAGAAAGGATATAAGGGAGAGAGAGAGAGACAGAGAAAGGGTATAAGGGAGAGAGAGAGACAGAGAGAGACAGAGAAAGGATATAAGGGAGAGAGAGAGAGAGACAGAGAAAGGATATAAGGGAGAGAGAGAGAGAGAGACAGAGAAAGGATATAAAGGAGGGAGTCAGAGAAAAGGGAATAGAGAGAGAGAAGGGGAAAGGGAGTTAGAGAAAGAAAGGAACCATGAGAAAAAGAACACAGAGAGAGAGGGGTGATGAAGAGAGAGAAAGAGGGGGAGGTGATGAAGAGAGAGAAGAGGGGGAGGTGATGAAGAGAGAGAAGAGGGGGAGGTGATGAAGAAAGAGAAAGGGGGAGGTGATGAAGAAAGAGAAAGAGGGGAGGTGAAAGAAGAGAAAGAGAGGAGGTGATGAAGAGAGAGAAAGAGGGGGAGATGATAAAGAGAGAGAAAGAGGGGGAGTGATGAAGAGAGAGAAAGAGGGAGGTGATGAAGAGAGAGAAAGAGGGGGGTGATGAAGAGAGAGAAAGAGGGGAGATGATAAAGAAAGAGAAAGAGGGGGATGAGAAAGAGGGGAGATGATAAAGAGAGAAAGAGAGTGGAGGTGATGAAGAGAGAGAAAGAGAGTGGAGAGAAGAGAGGTGAGGTGAGAAGAGAGTAGAGGTGATGAAGAGAGAGAAGAGAGTGGAGGTGATGAAGAGAGAGTGGAGGTGATGAAGAGAGAGAAAGAGAGAGTGGAGGTGATGAAGAAAGAGAAAGAGTGGAGGTGATGAAGAAAGAGAAAGAGGGGGAGATGATAAAGAGAGAGAAAGAGAGAGTGGAGGTGATGAAGAGAGAGAAAGAGAGAGTGGAGGTGATGAAGAAAGAGAAAGAGGGGGTGGGGGGTGATGAAGAGAGAGAAAGAGAGGTGGGGTGATGAAGAGAGAGAGAGAGGGTGGTGAAAAGAGAGAGTGGCGATGAAAGGAGAGGGGGAGAGAGAGAGAGAGAGAGAGAGAGAGAGAGAGAGAGAGAGAGGAGACATTGGTCAGGAATGCATGCAAGAGAAAATAATCTAAACACATTGCTACTGATTTTATTTATTAAAAAACTGCACTGAAAAACACGAAGAAAAAGAAAAAAAAAGAAAACCTGTTTGCATATATCAAATTCAAACGCGTTAGGCTCTAAAAGTCACGCTGATAACACCCGTTCCTATCAGATCCCGGAAGTTAAGCAACGATAAGCATTCTCAAAACATAAATGGGTAATCCCTTTGGTTTGGTTTTACGGCATATCAACCTCAGTGGGTCATTTAATGCCGACAAAGTTTTGAAATAAATTCATTCTTAATGGATACACAATTTTTTTTTATAAACACATTTTTCTATTTAACCCATAGATGGGATCCTAACAGGTACTACCACTCCGGGTCAGAGTGAACCAATGGTGATAAATGAGTGCTCCACATTCCCCAGACCCCCTCAGACTGACAAAGTTTTTAAATAAATTCATTCTTAATGGATACTCATAGGAAGGACCCTAACATGTACTACCACTCAGAGTCAGAGTGGAACTGGAAATAATGGCAATGAAGGGCTACTCTACACTCACTGGTAAGAGTAAGGTCTTTTGAATGATAAATAATAAAAAAAATCATGAAAATGTGGCAGGGGTGATATGGTTCGAGGAAAGTTTTTTTTTTTTGTTTTTTTAAATTTATTAGTGAGTTCATGACTTTGGTTTATCGGGCTGACTTCTGATTTAGGTTGGAAAATTAAAACGGAAAGTTTTTTTGGTGGTACCAATGACAGTTTAACTACAGTCTATGAATTAACATTTTGCAAATTGGGTTACGGTTTTTTTTTATAAACACATTTTTCTATTTAACCCATAGATTGAACCCTAACAGGTACTACCACTCCAGGTCAGAGTGGACTCGGGAGAAATGGTGATGAAGGGGTGCTCTCCAGAACTAGAACCTCACCATCAGATAGAGTTTAACGTCATACCCAGGACATGAAAACCATCAGTCACCGCCTTCTAGCACTCATATGATAAAAAGGTTGGGGCTTGCCATAAGGGCAATAGGGTTAGGGCAATCATGTAGGTACTAGGACTTGACATGACCAGTCGATTGATCAGAGGGGGCCTCTCCGACCGCCCGTCTAGCCTAGGTACGGTCCAAAGTGGTTATCCCTTTGTACGTAAGGCCACAATTTCATTTTTTTTTTAAACCCTCCCCATGTATTAGAATTTGCTCGTAAAAATGTACGAGTTATTGTTGTTGGCGAAGGGGCCTATTGTCGGTATCAGCCAGACAGCGAAGGAGGCTATCCCCTTTTCGCTAGTGCTACACTAGGGAGATTGTGCTTAATATGTTGTATACTCTCCTTCCTTACTTTCTTACTTCTATAATTATTCTTCTAGTGTCTGGACTTCTCTTGGGGACTTCGTGTCTGGTCTTCCATTGGGGATTTCTCTTTATCAGAAGCCCTGTGTCATTGGTAGTTTTTAGTTAATAACCAAGACTTCGATTTAACTTAGATCATATTTTATTCTGAAATCCCCACCTGACTACCTGCGCAGATTGAGTCGGAGCGTGCATAACACGACTGACCACCGTCGTGGTGTTGGCCGATCTGACTAAAAATCTTTCTAATTTAAACCGAAAGAGGGTCTTCTCCACCGATTCTCACGGTACCCACCGGAAGGATCAGGACTGAGGTCAAGCCTTGTCATTCAATCCTTCAAGGCTGCCGGCTGCAACTTATAACAGCCATTTCGGTTTATACACTACTGTACATAAGTATTAGAAATCTAATAATTATGTAACAAATACAAACAATTTAGTTATATGGCATCAAGTATTCTTACCGCATACAAATAATTTTCAAACAGATCTATTCAAACGGTAGATAGGACGTTAAGAGATACTACCACTCTGGTGTCAGAGAGTGGACCTGGGTGTAATGGTAAGCAATTAAGGTGTACTCCACACTCTTTTGCATTCATGTATTTAATAAAGAAAACGTGAAAAGTACTTTTGTCACAAGATATGCCTAAGGAGAAGGGATTAGGTGTTATCCGCCCGTAAAGACAACCCCCACCACAAGGGGATTGGCTGACAGGTGTCACTGACCCCATTACACAATACTCAAAGTTTTCTTAAATTACCGAGATGTCGATAAAAATCTGATACAGACGTAGTCTAATGGTTAGCAAACTAGAGTAGCAGACCATTGATAGTGAGTTTGATTCTCACTGGGTGTCTCAGACTTCTGGTTTTATTGGTTGCGTTTTACTGCATGTCAACCCTTGCTGGGTTATTCTCTGCCGAAGACTCTTTTTTTCTCTATTTAACCTATACACGAGACCCTAGAAGGTACTACCATTTCAGGTTAGTGTGGACATTGGATTAATGGCATTGAAAGGGTTTTATCCGCCCGTAAAGACAATCCCCACCCTAGGGGATTGGCTGTCAGGTGTCAGTGACCCCATTACATAATACCCAAAGTTTTCTTAAAGTAGCAGACCATTGATAGTGAGTTTGATTCTCACTGGGTGTTTCAGACTTCTGGTTTTATTGGTTGCGTTTTACTGCATGTCAACCCTTGCTGGGTTATTCTCTGCCGTAGACTCATTTTTTTTCTATTTAACCTATATATGAGACCCTAGCAGGTACTACCTCTCCAGGCCAGAGTGGACATGAGATTAATCGCGATGAAGGGGTACTCCACAATCCTTAAAGCTCCAGAATTGAAACTTCCCCATTAGATGCAGTTTAACGCCATATTCAGGTCAATAAGACCCTCAGTCACTTTCTTCTAGCACATATAGGATAAAAAGTATTTGGACTTGCTCTAAGGACAATACTGTTGTGATCATCATATTATTTAGGGCTTGACTTGACCAGACGATTGATTGGAGGGGCCTCTCAGACCACCTGTCTAGCATAAGTAAGGGCCAAAGTGTCGTGGACTGCTCAGACACCAGGTTTCCATCATTAAACATCACGAGTCACCACCCACGGTCAACAGGTAGCACCATTGGGTCTTACCCTTCTGCAGAGGTGCAGTCGGTGTATTTTAAAGCCTCAGCCAACAGGGCTAGAATAAGATGGATATAAAATGGAAATGAAATAATTGTAGGAATGAAGAATGTATACCTCCAGTCAAGGATTGGGGATTTGCTTTAAGACTTTTTTGCCGCTATTGCGCTGATAGAGATCTCGCTAGGATGTTCCCTCATCTATCTATTTATTTATCTATTTATTTTTGTGCGTAACGGTAAAATACACACAAAACCAGCTAATCAGTAAGAGTGTAGATACTAATAAAATTATTTTTGATTTTGTTGGAAAAGAAGTTTTGGTACAAAATATCAAAATTCACCAGAAATAATGAAATCATATACACAAGCTAAACACAAGATACTTTCAAGAAAAGATTCTATAACCACAAATCTAGCTTTAATAACATAAAATAAATGCATAACACCACTCTTTCTAGATATGTCTGAGACATCAAAAATTAATACGATATACCAATCACGTGATGAGCCAGAAGTTTTGGTGCAAAAATACCAAAAATCGCAGATGACCCCGGACCAGCTCCGCCGAGGCAGTGACTTGAAAACCTCTTCAAGAAATCACCCTAAGATAC
The DNA here is from genome assembly GCA_023376005.1 of Doryteuthis pealeii. Classification (NCBI taxonomy): domain Eukaryota; kingdom Metazoa; phylum Mollusca; class Cephalopoda; order Myopsida; family Loliginidae; genus Doryteuthis; species Doryteuthis pealeii. Next base: position 1,196,288 of record CM042175.1, read on the forward strand.
CATGTACACAGGAAGGACTTTATATTGTTACTCATTGTTTTATTTGTCTTTAATGAACTGTGAGAATTAAACTAAGTATCAATTGATTGATTTGTCGCTGTTAGTATAGCATTTAATTCTCCGCCTAACACAATACGTGTGACCATATAATTAGTAATGGTATAGATGCTAATAAGGGTCGGCTTAGCTCAGTTGGTAGAGCGTCCGCCTGGGAACCACAAGGTTCCTGGTTCAATAGCGACCCTCGCCAACTTAGCGTATGAGTAGCACAGGGATCTGTGCGGTAAAATGAGGAGCTGATGGTAGGTGCGGCGCTCCGTTTCAGATTTTAAAAACAATCTCCTTAGTCTAGTGAAAAGGGGATAGACTCCCTCGCTGATTGGCTGATACCGACTTTAGGCGAACCCGACGACTATATAATATAAATCTATACATATATAAAGGGCAGTGTATGTCCGGAGGAAACTTCGAAAATAAAACAAATAACGACAAAATAAATATATATATATACATTCACTATCACCAGGCTTGTTTTTTGAGCAGAAATAATGAAGATTTTATTTATATTTGGGAAGATATTTAAAAATTCAAGTTTGTATATGATGTTGATTGATTGAATTAATCGTCTCATTAATATTGTATTTTTTTTTTAATTGTAGATTATTGAATTAAAATTTCTTACTATATTGTTATATATTTAAAAAAAAAAGCCCCCTCTACCCAGGCGATGCCAGGTAGCAGCTGCTAGTAGTATATCTATTAATAATGGAGATTCGCTTCCGGTTTTTGTCTGTAACAAAAACTGCGTCACTGCTTACGTCACATTACCCAACACATAATCCAACGTCATAACATAGAATAAATATACTCAAAATGTGAGCATGCAACGTTAGACAATCCTCATTGTTTCAATAAATAGATGCCCGGCGTTATATATTTATATATAGATTGTTTTAATATAATATTTAAAGTTATCGGAACTGTTTCCATTTTAAATTGTCTTTTTTTTTTTTTTTTTTACTCCTTTAATAAATTTGACGATTTTACATACTTGTGGTACACACTCTATGACATTGAATTTTCAGCTCACATCCCTCCAGGCAATATCTTTCAAAAAAATCATTTTTACATCGACCGGAGGATGTCTTTTTATTTTGCTAATAATATTATATAATAATTTAATACAATGAAACTTGCATAAAAATTAATATTATCTTGAAAAAAAATTTTCAGTTCGAAAGAAGATACATTAAACAAACTACTGATGATTTTTTTTTAAATTTTTCAGCTAACGGAAATAATGGAAATTATGATTGAAAAACAATGTTTTCATTTTTGCACCGTTAAATCAACTGAAATTTTACGTAGCCAAAAACAACTTACGACAAGAGGATTTTTAAAATATACTATGAAAAATCAATTAAGGGTCCGATTTTCACGAAAATATATTAGGGGAAATATTTTTTTACGAGGTCTACCCCCATCTCCTATTTTATGAAATATTTAAAAAAATGAGCCGAAATTGGGTATACCTATCTCTTATTTTTTCGCCACTCACTCTTTGGTGTTCCCTTTTTTTTTTTTTTTAGTCCGGTCATGGATCGGGTACTTTAGCTAGTAGTAATATAATAATAAAATTACTTTTTTTGATTGTTTTGGAAAAGAATGCGTTCTTGTGATTTAACGGGCAAGACAATTAAATAATTCCTAACATACTGACGTCATTGTTGTTGTTGGCGGCGGCGGGAACGATGTACGATTCGGAAATTCCATAGTTCATTGGCTAACACGGTATTTAAAGTCGTGACGTTTCACCTTAACTACTCTCCTGTACCCCAAGCATAACCGGTATTCGCGCCATTCACACTCAGTTTGCATGTCACTGTGTCTTAGAGCTAAAACGACCAGCCGTACTCAACAGGTATTGCTCGAGGTGGTAGAGTGTGAATTCAGGAACGTATAGTCCATCGGACAGATGTTAGTGAACTATGAAATGAAGTCCAATATATAATTTCTTTTTATTTCTCATCTGGGATTAATACTTTTGATAAATTAGTAAGATAAGTCACTAATTAGGATTGAGCCTATTCTAGTAGTGATCATCCCAAGCGGAGTTTAACAGGTTTGAATTCAGAGTTTTCCTTCTCCTAGAGTAGTGAAATAAATGACTAATTAGGACTGAGCCTATTCTAGTAGTAGTTTAACAGGTTTGAATTCAGAGTTTTCCTTCTCCTAGACTGGTTGCCTAACTATTTATATATAGTGAAATAAATGACTAATTAGGACTGAGCCTATTCTAGTAGTGACCACCCAAAGGGAGTTTAACAGGTATTGAATTCAGAGTTTTCCTTCTCCTAGACTGGTTGCCTAACCAAGGTTAAAGAGCCCATTCTGCCTACTATTGGTGTAGTATGTAAGAGTTAGACGGTTTTATTTGGGACACAAAGTTTACCGGTGACTCATTCAAAGTAAATATGTGCATCCCAGGACGCACTAAATCAAAAGCTATCAGCACCACAGAAAATATATACATTAAACTTCATTTTATATTCCACTAACGTCTGTCCGGTAGACTATAGTAAAAATGTACGCTCCAGAATTCACAGTTAACCAAGGAATTGCTAGAGGTGGTTTGGTTTGTTTTGTTTTACGGCATATCAACCTCAGTGGGTTATTTAATGCCGATAATGTTTTGAAATAAATCAATTCTTAACGGATAATACAATTTTGTTTATCAATTCCTGTTTTTCTATTTAACCCATAGATGGGACCCTAACAGGTACTACCACTCCGAGTCAGAGTGGACCTGGGAGCAATGGTGATGAAGGGGTGCTCCACATTCCCTAAACCTCCAAAACTAGAACCTCACCATCAGATAGAGTTTAACGTCATTCCAGGACATATAGACCCTCAGTCACCACCTTCTAGCACGCATATGATAAAAAGGGGTTGGGGCTTACCATAAGGGCAATAGGGTTGGGAAAATCATATAGGTGCTAGGGCTTGACGTGACCAACCGATTGATCGGAGGGGGCCTCTCTGACCGCCCGTCTAGCCCTAGAAAGGGCCAAAGTGGATATTGCAAGTCATGAACTGCTCATCCACCTGGGCTCTATCCTTAAGCATCACGGGTCGCCACCCACGGCCAACAGGTGGCCCCATTGGGGGAGGGGGAGTCTTACCCCTCTGCAGAGGTGCAGTCGAACGCCCACCGACAGGGGGGGGATTGCTAGAGGTGGAGTAAGGGGAAAGTCTTGCTTTTGTTGATAGATTCTAAATAACGTTATCTGAGAAGCGGCCTCATTGAAACTGGAGATGGTTTGTATGTTGATTTTATTCTTTTTTAAAAAAAATCTAGCCTTTACCCGAGGCCAGGGTCGGATTAAGGTCACATTCAAGGCTGGACCCGCAACCCAAACAATAGGGGTCCCCTCCAGTCATCACTTTTGTCTCCAGAGTTATCTAACTACCTCAAGGTTAAGACTTAAAAGATTTTTTTTTTCAAGTAGACCCTACAATAAAACTTGTCAAACTAGTTTTTCCTGCATATTTTATTCACTTTTATTTCAAGATGAATCACTGTCAATCATCGTTATTAAGCAGGAAAACCCACTGTTGCCCGGGATAAAAAGAATGTCGTAAAGCACGTTTTGTCAAATAAAAATGTAATCAACATGTATATATATATATATATATATATATATGTCTGTGTGTTAAGTATTGTTCTTAGTGTGAATATATATGTCTATGATATTTATATATTTTGGGATTTTATATGAAGCATGAGTGTGAAATAAATGACAAAACTCCGTTGGATGTGTTAAGTATATATATATATATATATATATATATAAAGACTGTAGATAAACCTCAACCTTAGATTCATGAAGTCATATTTTTTTGTTGCTGTGCGTGTGATTGTTTGCCATCCAAAACACACGTTTGTTTATATATATATGTTATATATATATGCATATCTGTGCGTATGTAAAAATAAAAATATATGTATATGTGTATGTGTGTATGTGTGTATATATATATATATATATATATATATATATATATATATATATATATGTATATCTTTATATCTTTCGTAACTTTTTTTTCTTAAATTTGGTTTGATTTCATTTGTATTGAACATTATTCAACCGAATAAACATTATATCAATTTTGTTAATATATTATATTAATCCATTAACCTGTGGCAATACATTCATGTTCGAAAAAAATAAAGGATAATCAAAAAGGCTTTAATTTAATTTAAACAAAGGGCGTTACTTATGCCGCACCCTGTGTGTGTGTGTGTGTGTGTATATATATATAATCTGGTGATTCTAGTTCCCAGTGTGAATATATTACATTTGTATATATGTATTTTATATATCTTATTATAATGGAGATTGTGTGTTTTTCTGTCTGTAACCGAAACTATATACCTACTCAAGTCACAATTCTCTTAGTTATTGACATCACATTCTCCATAATTTTATTTTTATCTAAACCTCAATTATTAATAAAATTGTCTTACATTATAAATACTGTTAACTATATCAACATACTGACAACATGCAATTATATTTATATATACAACAAAATAGCGGTTTACAGTGTGAACGGGAAGGCTAATTTGCATATTAATATTAAAAAATCGAATTTGATAAATATGTGCTTAGTATTATTGATTTCTAACTGTTTGGTTTTATTTTAATGAATATAAGCACAAATCTCTTCAATGAATCTTAAATGAAATCCATTAACAAGATAAAATAACTGTCATTTTATTCTTTACTTCCTCTTTTAACTAAATACTTAAATTATAAAAAACAACAATGAAAGGCGAGAGTGATGGAAGAGTAAGTTTCAGTTGTTCCATTTTTTTATTATACTCCCTCTGTTTCAAATCTTTTTATCTGTATTCTTATTTAGTTTCATTAGCCTTTCTAATTTAATACAATATTTTATTATATTAAAACTTAAATACTTGCACCCTACGGAGGGTGCATATATTTGCTAGTACCTATAATATTTCTTTTTTGTGATTTTGTGTGAATCATGAGCTATGAAATGAATAAGAAACTCAGTTGGTATTTAAGTGTTAAGTTTCATTTTATTTCATTCTATATTTCGGATGTGTGAGCCTCCTTTATCAAGAAAGTTTAGACTGACTTGTTCATGGTCCTAATTAGAATAGAATAGAATAAATAACAAAATACAACCCCTACATAAATAGAATACAAACTAAATGGAACAACCCATTGTTGTATTGTTCTTGCACTACCCCTGAAGATGGCCCGTGACGGGACCGAAAGTACTCGGGAAATAATAAGCTATGGCAAATACATCAGCCAATTTTCGCCTGATATAGTTACATCAACCCAGCAACTCGAAAAGACCACGAACAAGATTTGCAGACAGAAAATGGCTGCGAAGTTTATGTATATATATATATATATATATATATATATATATATATATATATAGATTTTTTTTGGATGTTTGTTTGTTTATAGAAGCATTGTTGAATAAATTATTATTTATATTTTTGCTTGAAGGCAATTATAATGCATGTATCGTATAAAATTCGATAATTATAGAAAATAATCTTGACAAGAGAATCCCGCAAAGGATGGCTCGCTATGCAGAACACCGTACAGACTGTTTCGACTTTATTAAGTCTCTTCAGCGATGTATACTAACGACTCCCCTCCGACAGGAATCGAAACCGGGACTTCACAGGCATAGTCAGAGACCATATCCGTTCGGCCGCCGGTACATAGCGAACAATCCCTGCGAAATTACCCTTGTCAATGAAACTACTACACGCCCTTATATATATATATAGTTTAAAGAATATATATTAGGTTAAAGTTAATATACAAGAATCGCCTTGGGTAGTGAGAATCTCCAGGGACACATTCAATGCTGAGGGGTGGGTGTGGGGTGGGTTTGGCTCGTGTCCAATTATCAATAATACCAAAGTTATAAAAATATATATTTTACTCCAGTAAGTTAATATTACAGCTTATGTAGTTATTAAAAGTCTAACCGTCATTCCATGGGGATAGTATAGTCGACTTATTCATAGGTCAAATTAACAAACGTATTCCCAGCATTCATTAATCATAATTTTTCAATCTAATACCATTGGGAAAGGTATGAACCCCTTCATCCACCCAGCTATGGTTAAATAGTAGTACTACTATTTCTCTTAATTTTTTAGATGAGGCTTGATAATTAGTATTATTTGTATTATACGGACTATTGTCCTCATCTTTATTGTTATCTACATTATTTCTCGGAATTTTTGAGATGAGGCTTGATAATTATTTGTATTATTCGGACTATTGTCCTCATCTACATTCTTATCTGTATAACGTTTCGGCTGATGTGCCCTCCGGACATCTTCAGGTATTTCCTGTTGGACTCGGGAACCTTCTTGTCATAATCGGGAGCCATCACGGAACTTTGAACCTAACCATTTATTCGGTCCACGGGTTATCCAGTTCTCATTCCGCTAACCATAGCTGGGGTACTGGTGTTAAGCTTGTGTTAATTATTATTCTATGTTACTGCTGCCCTAACTAGGATTGAACCTGCAGTCAGGAGATAACTATCTCTTAGAACTGTCTTAACCTAACCCTTCATCCATTAGGCTATGTGTCCAATTTAGATTTTCCAAAATGAACATTATATATATATATATATATATATATATATAAACCTAAAAGAGTCAGATTCTATCTATTTTTAATCTAACGGATCTTTAGTATAATTCTGACACAATTTTTTTCTCGCCACCAGTTGTAATTCTATTAATGATAGAGATTCGGTCTCTATTTGTCTGTAACCGAAACTACGTCACTGTCTACGTCATAGTCATTTCAGGATTTACGCAAGTTTATCAATGAGTATTTAATTTATAGTCAGTATCATTATTACATAAAAATATTAAAATTCTATGAAAAATAAATTAACTATCAAATATTCACGAACATTTTCTATACTTACTCAACTTTAGATAAATTCATGTTTAAAATAGTTTTTTTTTCCTAAAATACATCGGAAAAATAAGGGCTAAGAAGGTTTGGTTTCTGGTTACTGTGACGTCGCTTTTAACCGAGACTGTTTCGACACCTGGTATAAACAGATTATGTTTCTTAAAAAAAAAAAAAAAAAAAAAAAAGTTATTTTTATATCCCTTGAGACATTTAAAAAACATTTTTTCACGATCTTTGATAAATAAACATTTTTTTTCGCATGACTACCGAAATTCAATAGACATTGACTGAATTGAAATTAGCGTTACGTTTCTCTCTCCTTTTTTTTTTTTTTTTTTATTCATTAAAAATAATTAAAAATACTTTTCTACCTATTTGCAAACGTAAAAGAATTATAGACACTAGCAAATATATGCACCCTCCGGGTGCAAGTATTTAAGTTTAAATGTAATAAAATATTAGATTAAATCAGAAAGGCTAATGAAACTAATTAAGAATTCAGATAAAAAGATTTGAAACGGAGGGGGTATAATCGGAAAATAGAACAACTGAAACTTACTCTTTCATCACTTCCGTTTTTCAATGCTAAATTTTCCTAATTTAACTATTTAGTTAAAATAGGAAGTAAAGAATAAAATTACAGTTATTTATTCTTGTTAATGAATTTCTTTTAGGATTTATTGAAGAGATTTTTACTCATATTCATTAAGATAAAACCAAACAATTAGAAATCAATAATACCAAGCATATTTTTATTAAAATCAGTTTTTTTTAATATCAATATGCAAATTAGCTTTACGTTTACACTGAAAACTGGTATTTTGTTGTATATATAAATACAATTGAATGTTATTAGTATTTAGATAAGGCCAACAGTATTAATAATGTCAAACAGTTTTATTATTAATTGCGGTTTAAATAGAAATAGAATCATGGAGAATGGGATGTAAATAACTAAGGGAATTGTGACTTGAGTAGTAATATAGTTTCGGTTACAGACAGAAAAACACACAATCTCCATTATAATAAGATTTAAAAAGTATCTATCTATATATTAATATTAGTGTTCCTTAAGTGAACGACCGTTATCATCTTGTAACACCCTCTGGTTAAAAGTGTGTGTTGGAGTATTTTGTTACATATATATATTTACCAACCCCTCCGCATGAGCAGGATGTGACAGACGATCAAATTCAGAGTTTTCCTTCTCCTAGACTGATTACCTGACCATGGTTAAAGAGCCCAGCCTGCCCTGCTATTTGCCCATAGCTGAAGGGAGAATTGGATTCATACCTTTCCCAAGGTTATTAGCGCTATGTGAAATGCAACCAGCTTCTGGTCGACGAGTCCATTTCCTACAACTCTAACCATTAGTCCACGCGCCTCCAGTATTTTGTTATATAAGGTGTGCTGTAGCCCACCACTTCAACTTATATAGTGGATTAAAGCCAGCCTATAAACACGCTCGAATACGTGGTTAATTAACTATTACTCGCCGATCTTGAAAGCCGTTCATTTGCACGTACTTGACACGGACGAACGGATCAGCCTCTGATTAACACAAGGATTCTTCATTAAGGAACAACCAAAGATTCTACCTAACACTAAGGAACAACCAAAAGATTCTACCAAAAGATTCTACCAACACCGAGGAACAACGAGGAACAACCAAAGGATTCTACCTAACACCGAGGAACAACCAAAGGATTCTACCTAACACCGAGAACAACCAAAGATTCTACCTAACACTAAAGAACAACCAAAAGATTCTACTAACACTAAAGAACAAACAAAGATTCTACCTAACACCGAGGACAAACAAGGATTCTTCCCTTGCAGTCTCTCTATACACCTCTCTATCTTCGCTGTCCGTCTTCCTCTATTCACTCTCCATATTTCTACCCCGTCTCTCTCTCCAGTATCTCTTTGTTACTGCCTGTTCGTACTTTCATCCCCCCTCCATTTTCTCGTCTTTCTACGCTTCTTTCTCTCTCTCTCTACTTGTTTTTCTACTTGTTTTTCTACGCTTCTTTCTCTCTCTCTCTCTACTTGTCTTTCTATCCTTCTTTCTCTCTCTACTTGTCTTTCTACCCCCCTCTCTCTCTCTCTCTCTGTCTGTCTCTACTTGTCTTTCTCTCTGTCTGTCTCTACTTGTCTTTCTACCCTCTCTCTCTCTCTCTACTTGTCTTTCTAACTCTCTCTCTAGTCTTTCTACCTCCTCTCTAGTCTTTCTACCCTCTCTCTCTCTCTCTCTAGTCTCTAGTCTTCTACTCTCTCTCTCTCTCTCTCTCTAGTCTTCTAGTCTTTCTACCCTCTCTCTCTCTAGTCTTTCTACCCCCTTCTCTCTCTCTCTCTAGTCTTTCTCCCCTCTCTCTCTCTCTAGTCTTTCTACCCACTCTCTCTCTCTCTCTCTCTCTAGTCTTTCTCTACCCTCTCTCTCTCTAGTCTCTCTACCTCTCTCTCTCTCTTATATATATATATATGTCTTTCTACCCCCTTTCTTCGTCTTCTTCGCTCATTCTATCCCCCTTATCGCCTCTCTATACCCACTCTCTATCTTCTGTGTATCTTTTTACCCCCCCCCAGTATATCTTTATTTCTCTCTGTCTCTCTTTCTCTCTTTCTGTTTCTGTTTTTCTCTTTCTGTTTCTCTGTCTCTATCTCTCTGTCTCTGTCTCTGTTTCTCTGTCTCTGTTTCAACCCGCCCCCCCCCCTATCTCTCTCGCAATCTCTTATTTATAAATTATATGCTTATTCATCAAAAAAATTTCCCTTAAGTCAGAAACATTTTGCAGAAAACAAAAAAACACAGCAACCCTAATCTAAGGAGCTGCCGAGTCTGTGATTAGCCGAGTCTATGGCCGACGGGGGTGACAGCTCCCCCTCTCTGAAAAATCACTTGATTAACACACCACCCCCAACCCCTGAATGTGATATGAATTAATCTTTGTGAGCTAATTCCTACAAAATAAACCATTTAACCCTCTCCCCACTTTTAACTCGCGGCCCCCGAAATTAATGGATCAACCCCCACCCCCACCCCTGGTGACGTGCCTGTGAGTAGTAATAACAAAAAAGAATTGAAACCTTTTCCTTCGTAATAATTCAACCGTGATTGTTTTAATTTTCCCCTTCAACCGCTGAAAATTCGTTGCCTCACCCTCGTTAGCAAGAATGAAAGGCTTGGTGCATTTGTTAAATAAATTATAACCGTGGCATTTGGGGAGGACGTGGGGGTTATCTCAGACAGCTAGTACAACTAATGTTACATCACTTGCAGGACCAGAACAGCGTTTATTTATTCTAATATTAATTGGATACCGTTATAGTATGTGGCCTACCTTTTTGATTCTGTTATAGTATGTGGTCTACTTTTTTGATTCTGTTATAGTATGTGGTCTACTTTTTTGATTCTGTTATAGTATGTGGCCTACCTTTTGATTCTGTTATAGTATGTGGTCTACCTTTTTGATTTTGTTATAGTATGTGGCCTATTTTTGATTTGTTATAGTATGTGGCCTTTTTTGATTTTGTTATAGTATGTGGTCTACCTTTTTATTCTGTTATAGTATGTGGCCAACAATTTTGATTGGGTATGTGGCCAACAGTTTTGATTCTGTTATAGTATGTGGCCTACCTTTTTGATTCTGTTATAGTATGTGGCCTACCTTTTTGATTCTGTTATAGTATGTGGTCTATCTTTTTGATTCTGTTATAGTATGTGGTCTACCGTTTTGATTCTGTTATAGTATGTGGTCTACTTTTTTGATTCTCTTATAGTATGTGGTCTACCATTTTGATTCTCTTATAGTATGTGGTCTACCATTTTGATTCTCTTATAGTATGTGGTCTACCATTTTGATTCTGTTATAGTATGTGGTCTACTTTTTTGATTCTGTTATAGTATGTGGTCTACTTTTTTGATTCTGTTATAGTATGTGGTCTACCGTTTTGATTCTGTTATAGTATGTGGCCTACCGTTTTGATTCTGTTATAGTATGTGGCCTACCATTTTGATTCTGTTATAGTATGTGGTCTATCTTTTTGATTCTGTAATAGGATGTGGCCTATCTTTTTGATTCTTAATAGGATGTGGCCTATCTTTTTGATTCTGTAATAGGATGTGGCCTATCTTTTTGATTCTGTTATAGGATGTGGCCCACCGTTTTTATTCTTTTATAGTATGCGACCTACCGTTTTTATTCTTTTATAGTATGCGACCTACCGTTTTTATTCTATCATAGTATGTGGCCTACCGTTTTGATTCTGTTATAGTATGTGGTCTACCCGGTTTGAATGTGTCCTACCTCAGTAAGAGTATATTTATAGATATAAATAGTAGACAATTTATTAAAACTGATTATTTTTCACATATTTTCAATTTCAAGAAATGCAATTCAGTCATAAGCTGTATATAGTAATTAAGAATAATTAAAGTTTTTATTCAACGAACTCTGACCTACTAAACATTGCTCAAAATATCAATACCAGGGGTCATAAATTAAAACTCTTAAAAAAATCTTGTAAAGCAAATGCAAAACAAAATTATTTTAGTAACAGAGTGGTGAATACATGGAATAAACTACCATCATCAATAGTGAATGCCCCATCTCTAAACTCCTTTAAGGCAAGGTTAAATAATCTGTGGAAAGATTATAGATATTCTGTGGAATTAAGATGAATGTTTATAAGGAACAGCTGACAGGTCTCAGACCTAATATACTAGTTGAAAGGATATCATAATTATTATTATAAAAGTGTGTGTTGTGGGGGGGGGGAATGTAAAATATCTACATTAATTTGCTGATAAAAAGCGTCAAAAACAAGACTCGGAAAATATCTAAGTTGGGTCGGAAATTCATCTGACACCAGCATGCTAAGATATAAGGCAGGAGACTGGGACGACAAAAGATCAAAATTACCACAGCATTTCTCTTCCACCCCCCACCCCCCAAACACAACCCACACTGTTTTTTTCCTACAGTTTTTTTGTTTTGTTTCCTTTTCTCTTCCCCATCGCGCACAGACTCGACGTTCTCAGAATAAATTTTTTAAAATAAAAAATAACAACCGTTATCTTCTCTGTGATTTTTTTTGTATTACAAAACAAGAAAACAATAAACCCCCCTTCCACTCTCTTCCTCGTGTTTAAAAAAAAAACAAAGCCTCCCATGACAACTGAAAGTCTCAGCTACGAGAACACAGGCGAGACATGGCTCATCAAAGACGAAGTGATGCTGATAGCTTTTTTTTTTTTTTTTTTGGTACGTCCTGGGACGCAAATAATTGCTTTGAATGAGTCCCCGAAATTATTATGAGTCAGGTTATTTGATAACAAAGCCTTTTTTTAAAACTCATTCTTAATGGATATACAAAATCTTTTTAAACATTTTTTTTTTCTATTTAACCCAGATTGGTAGTACCTATTAGAGTCCAACCTTTCTGGGTCAGAGTGGACTTAGGAGTAATGGGAACACTTTCATCACTACCTCTCTATCATGGGATCTCCTTAGAGACTTATACAATTGGAAGCCACCAAGAGAATTGTCACATTATTGCAAAAGATAGGGGAGGGGGTGCAGCCTGGTTGGTTGGATTTTATGGCATGCCAACCCTTGTTGGGTTATTTTATGCCGAAGATTGTTTTTTTTATTCATTCAAATCCTGGATGTGGTAATTGTATTTCACTTAGCGCTAATACCCTTGGGAAAAGTATGAATCCTGCTCTCCCTCCAGCTATGGATAAATAGTAGGACAGACTGGGCTCTTTAACTTTGGTTAGGCAACCTGTCTAGAAGGAAAACTCTGAATTCAAACCTGTTGAATATAAAAATGACCTTGTGTCACATCCTACTCGTGCGGAAGGGTTGGTAAATATATATAGATGATATTATATTATAGAAACCAATTAAAATATAAGTAAAATAAGTGTAAACTTTTTATATGCGTTCTTATTTAATTTCATTTGTCTTTCTAATTTAATATATTTCATTACATTAAACTTAATTAGAAATTAATAGATACACACAACATTTTATTTGAGGACGACAGAACTGAGTTTCATTTCAAATTTTTTTTATTTATTTATTTTTTTTACTCCTTTAATAAATTTTATGACTTTAGTTATGATAAAACCCCTGTGATATTAAATTTTTAACTCCACCCCGCTCAGGCAATATATTTCAAAAATAAATTTTATACCGCCCCGTGGGCGTTTTTTTTTTTTTTTTTTTTTTTTGTAGTATTATTAACGAAATTTTGGTGGTGGAAATTGAAGTTTATTGTGTTCAGCCAAGTTATTGGATTATTTCAATATTAAACTTTTACCAATTCCGAAGGAAAATTCTTTGGTCGTCTTAGACAAGCCAGAATAATTAAAGCCATAAATATATATTATTGACGTTTCAACTCACTAACTGATAGCTCCGTGGCAAGGGCATTGGTGTGGAAGTCATAAAGGGTATACGGTTCAATACCCGGGTTAGTGAAAGTCGTTGAAGGGGAGAAAACGAAGAAAAGTGGAAGGAGGGGGATGGTGGAAGGGGGAGAAGGTAATGGGAAGGGAAAGAGAGGTTGGGTGGGATAACGGAGAGAGAGAGGGGGGAGTGGGAGAAGTCAAAGAGAGGGGAATGGGGAAGTCAGAGAGAGGGGAATGAAAAGAGAGGGAGAGAGAGTAGGACGTAACAGAAAGTGGGTAAGAGAGAGAGAGAGAGAGAGAGAGAGAGAGAGTAGGACGTAACAGAAAGAAGAGAGAGAGAGAGAGAGAGAGAGAGAGAGAGAGAATATGAGGACGAAAAGAGAGTAAAGAAAGAGATAAGAGAGGGGCTACAAGGAGAGAGAGAGAAGAAGACAGAAGAGAGAGAGAGAGAGAGAGAACAAGAGAGAGAGAGAGAGAGAGAGAGAGAGGGAGAAATGACGGACAAAGAGAGAGAGAGACAGAAAGAGAGAGAGAGAGAGAGAGAGAGAGAGAGAGAGAAATGAACGACAAAGAGAGAAAGAGAGAAGGAGAGAGAGAGGAAAGAGAGAGAGAGAGAGAAAGAGAATAGAGTAAGAGTGAGACAGAGAAGAACAGAGTAAAGAGATAGAGACTGAATGAGAGAGACAGAAAAGAGAGAGACAGACAGACAGACAGAGAGAGAGAGAGATAGAGAGAGATAGATTAAATGGAATGAGAAGAGAGCGAGTCCATCAAATTTACACATCGAATATTACGCGTTCAGAAGAAGATATTACAAAATGATCAGAGAGAATTAGATTTATAGTTTTATTTCCCGGGGGAGAGAAGGGGGGGGGGGAAGAGGGCGGAAGTGACGTCGCTCAACACCAAGCGACTGTCAACTATCAAAATCACATTTACCAAACTATATATAAACCCTAAAAAGAAAAAAATATACACTATGATAAATGCCCACGTATTTTCTCAATATCCCCAAGAGGATCTCTTTCATTATTATTTCGCGCCTAACAACATCAAAACCAAGAAAACCCATTATCCAACCGGTCAGTCTAAGAGGTTCCATAATCTAAGACCAAGGAACTCTTGGAGACTGTCAGGGAGACCGTTTTAGATTCCCATACTAACTGTCACTTGAGTATATCTTATTGTAATTGAGATTGCGTCTTTCTCTGTCTGTATAACCGAAACTACGTCACCGCCAACGGCACAATTCCCTTAGTTATTTACTGCTCTCAATTGTTATTAAATAATCATTATTTATTATCTTAATTTGCATCTGATTTATTAACAGTATTTATAAAAGGTCTAGCTGAGATGGATTTGCCTCAAAACAGCTCATATTATTAAGGTATTTACTGCGCATCCCACGTATGCGTGTGTAACACAACGTCTTTTTTAATGTGAGACTACACACAAGCCGAAGCTCATGGGATACTCTGGTGGATTGAATAAAGGGTTTGGTTCAAAGTTGCGGGAAGGCTTCCGATTACGAGAAGAAAGTTTCCGGTTCGACAAGGGCCAAACGACCCAAATATAATATATATATATATATATATATATATATATATATATATATATATATGAGTACGTAAATAAACAATGTGTTTATTTGATATGGCTTTTTAGCCGACAATTTTTGGAGGATATGTGCTTAATTGAAGTCATACCTAATTTCGAAAATTAATTAGTTAATAATTAATGAATTTAGGCGGGCATGTATGTTCAAATGTAAGGCTAAACAAATCGAGAAAATGTCAATCCCTGAATGTACATTTCGACCTATTAAGTCTCATCAGCAAGGTTATTAACATGGGAGACTGCTCCGTGTGTGACTCGAAACCTCGACTGCCAAGCGGGGACTAACCAATACAATATATATATATATATATATATATTGTGTGTGTGTGTGTGTGTGTGTGTCTATCTATATATCTAATTGTTTATCTATCTCATTCAGTCCTCCATCCGTAAATCCTATTCCCCAACAACGGTTTTTCTTTTTGGTATTATTCACTTTTCAAATACGGAGAATTATTTTTCTTTTCTTTTCTTAAGCGAATATATTAAGAGTTAATAAATAAATAAAATGAGAGCGGGGTGGGGGTGGGGGCGAAAAGATAGTTGCAAAAATCCAAAGTATTATCATCCCCCCCCCACCTCCTCACCGTCGGATGAGTGAACTGCAGTTGGGATGTGACGGGAGGGGATATATATGTCAGCAGTGCTCGCGAGGAAGAAATAAAAACAACAAGAGTGCTCACTCTTTCTTAATAGTCTGCTAGAAGACAAAGGCGGAGTGTCGCCGCAGAGAGAGAGAGAGAGAGAGAGGGGGGGGGTCAGAGAAGCCAAGAGAGAGAGAGAGGAATCAAAGAGGCAAGAGAGAGAGAGAGAGAGAGATAGGAGGAGGCAGAAGGAGAGAGAGAGAGGCGAGAGAGAGAGAGAGAGAGAGGAGAGAGGGCCGAGAGAGAGAGAGAGAGGCCGAGAGAGAGAGAGAGAGGTCTGAGAAACGGAGAGAGAGGTCTGAGAAACGAGAGGAGAATGGGGAGAGAGAGAGAGAGGGAATGGGGGAGAGAGAGAGAGAGGGAATGGGGGAGAGGAGAGAGAGGAATGGGGAGAGAGAGAGAGAGGGGAATAGAGAGAGAGGGAATGGGGGAGAGAGAGAGAGAGGGAATGGGGAGAGAGAGAGAGAGGGAATGGGGAGAGAGAGAGAGAGTTTGGCAAACCCACCGATAGAAACAAAAATCTAAATTCGCGCTCTTTATTTTCGCGGGAAAAAAACAGATCAACATTAAAAAAAACCCAAAAAAAACGAGGAATATACCCACCCCCACTCCTTCGCTAAGAAAAAAAATGCTACACTTCCTTCCCAAGAGGTAAGTGAATAAACTGACAAACAGTAATCCCCTTCTTATCCGCTGTTTTGTAGTTTCATTTATCCGCGGTAACCCCCCCCCCACTACCAATAAACAACAATACGACTTATAATTGATTTTAATGGCATGTCAACCCGTCATTCAATCATGATTCTTTGGTGGGGGGGGGGTATCAATTTTCATTTTTTAAAAATATCTCCAGGACTCTTCTGAGTATTCTAGCCGATCCCAACAGTGTTGTAGTTTGTATGGTCTCGGTTCTTCTGATTTCCAGTTCACCCAAATTATTTTCCAGAGCCTTGGTGATGGTTCCAAGGGCACCAAATACGATTGGTATTATTGTTATTATTATTATTAACAACAACAACTATTATTATTATTATTATTATTATTATTATTAACAACAACAACTATTATTATTATTATTATTATTAACAACAACAACAACTATTATTATTATTATTATTATTATTAACAACAACAACTATTATTATTATTATTATTAACAACAACAACTATTATTATTATTATTATTATTATTATTACCAACAACTATTATTATTATTATCATTATTATTATTATTACCAACAACTATTATTATTATTATTATTATTTATTATTTATTATTATTATTATTATTATTACCAACAACTATTATTATTATTATTATTATTATTATTATTACAACAACTATTATTATTATTATATTTATTATTATTATTATTATTATTACCAACAACTATTATTATTATTATTACAACAATTATTATTATTATTATTATTACCAACAACTATTATTATTATTATTATTATTACCAACAACTATTATTATTATTTTATTACCAACACTATTATTATTATTATTATTATTATTATTATTATTATTCAACAACTATTATTATTATTATTATTACCAACAACTATTATTATTATTATTATTATTACAACAATTATTATTATTATTATTACCAACAACTATTATTATTTATTATTATTATTACCAACAACTATTATTATTATTATTATTATTACAACAACTATTATTATTATTATTATTATTACCAACAACTATTATTATTATTATTATTATTAACAACAACAATTATTATTATTAACAACAAGTATTATTATTATTATTACAACAACTATTATTATTATTATTATTATTATTATTATTATTATTAACAACAACATTATTATTATTATTACCAACAACTATTATTATTATTATTATTATTACCAACAACTATTATTATTATTATTATTATTACAACAACATTATTTTATTATATATTATTATTATTATTAACTACTGAATAAAATAGTTGGAGCCATATAAATTCTTATAAATTACTAAACAGAAATAGTTGAAACCATATAATGGTGTCCAAATTATTAGTATGAAGAATAATTACTTGAAACAGTAATTGTTTACAGATGATTATTAAATATTTGAAACCATAGAACGACTTACACGGGGGAAAAAGCTGACTTCGGCGTTAAATAATTGTTCACAAACCATAAAAACAAACTAAAGGCGTCCCGTCCTAATGTAATGGTTTGTAAATTGGTCTCGCAGATCCATTACTGCTGAATAGCCACTTCGAGGCTTCACACTTGTATGACATCATATCCTTAGTTGTTAGGTTGGTTTGTTTTACGGCATATCAACACTTTTTGGGTCATTTAATGCCGAATCAAAGGACCCGGGTTGCTTACAGTACCTGCTGTTGCTTAAGTGGTCACCCAATTATGTACTGAACATTAGTGCTTAACTTCAGTAACCTAGCGGGAACTATGTTTTTTTACTGTAATCATTCTTGTGTGGAATCAGTACTTAAAAAAAATAGAAAATAGAAAGTGATCATAAAATGGGGGTTCGATTTTTTATTCTTACAAGTTATAAATTGATCCCCCATTATTTGGCTATTGTCTTTTTTTTTAATTGAAGATGAAAGCATTACTGAGAATCATTCTTGCTGGTTGGTTGTTTTCTATTATGGCATATCAACCCTTTTTGGGTCATTTAATGCCGAATCAAAGGACTCAGGTTGCTTACAGTACCTGCTGTTGCTTACGTGGTCACCCAATTAAGTACTGAACATGCCCATTGCTGGTTAACTTGAAATGATTATGTATTCAAATATGTTTATTAGTAGATGGCTGGTTGTTTTGTTTTACGACATATCAACACTCTTTGGGTCATTTAATGCCGAATCAAATCATTTTTGATAAAACAAAGGACTCGGGTTGCTTACAGAACCTGCTGTGGCTTAAGTGGTATTAAATTAAATTAAGTATTAAACAGATTCATCACTGCTTAAATGCGGTGATTTAGCTGGAACTGGTACTTTCAGTAATTGCTACCCGGGGAAAACTCATTTTTTTTCCTATTTAACCCATAGATGGGACCCTAACAGGTACTACCACTCCGGTTCAGAGTGGACCAGGGAGCAATGAAGATGAAGGGGTGCTCCACATTCCCCAAGTAATTGCTACACGGGGAAAATTCATTCTTTCCTATTTAACCCATAGATGGGACCCTTACAGGTACTACCACTCCGGATCAGAGTGGACCAGGGAGCAATGAAGATGAAGGGGTGCTCCACATTCCCCAAACCTCCAAACATGTACCTCACCATCAGATAGAGTTTAACGTCATTCCCAGGACATGTAGACCAGCAGCCACCGCCTTCTAACACCCATATAATAAATAGGGTTAGGGCTTGCCATAAGGGCAATAGGGTTGGGGCAATCATATAGATGCTAGGGCATGACGTGACCAGCCGATTGATCGGGGGCCTCTCTGACCGCCTGTCTAGCCATTTCTAGTATATATACTTAAAGGGCGGTTGGTGTGTACGTATGTATGTCCGTATGAAACTATGAAAAATAAAACAATTGAGGACAAAGTAAATATATACACATTGACTATCACTAGATCTTGCTTTTTGAGCAAAAAATAATGAAGATTTGCTTTATATTCGTGAAAATAATTAAAAATTTAAATAATCATAGCATGGGCTTTTTTTTTCTTTTTGGCATTTGATATTTTAAATAGGAAACATTAATTTTTCTTTTCAGAGTTTCTGTGCACTTTTTTTCTGATGCTTCAACAGGCCGGATCAACGCAAGGTCTTTTTTACGTGCGAGGATTTTAGGGCGAGGATCTAATTCACGATTCAGTAATAATGGATCTGCGAGACTAACTTTGTACCCTTTCCACATCTATCCAGGCGATGACGGGTAACCGCTTCCAGTCTATACATATATAAAGGGCAGTTGTGTGTATATGTATGTCCGGAGGAAACTTCGAAAATAAAACAATTAACGATGAAGTAAATATATATACACATTAAATATCACCAGGGCTTGGTTTTTGAGCAAAAATAATACATTTGATTTATATTCGTGAAGATAATTAAAAAATAATATTTAAATGATAACAGCATGGGTTTTTTTTTTTTCATTTAATATTTTAGATAGTAGACCTTAACATTTCTTTTCAGAGTAGCTGGATCAATGCAAGGTCTATTTTCTTTACATAGGGATTTAAATTGGGCATCCCACGAGGATTCAACTCACGATTCAGTAATAATGGATCTGTGGGACTAACTTTAAAAAATCCCCCTCTACACAGGGGATGGTGGGTAGCCGTTTCTAGTCTCTATATAAAAGGCAGTTGGTGTTTATGTATGTATGTATGTATGTATGTATGTACGTATTTAACTACGGAAATAAAACAATTAACGAAAATATATATATATATATATATATATTATATATATATATATATATATATATATAAAATATAACTGGTTCTTGCTTTTTGTGCAAACATTATGAAGATTTGATTTATATTCAAATATATTTAAAAATAAAAATATACATAGAAAGAGCATTGGAATTCTTCTTAAAAATGCCCAGAATTTGTTAATCTCAACTTTAAACAAATCAATACAACAGGTTCTCCTCCTACCCAGACGAGGCTGGGTAGCCACTTCCAGTATATAAAAAGGCCAGTTGGTATGTATGCATATCCGGATGAAACTACGAAAATACAGCAATTAACAATATATATATATATATATATATATATATATAAATGGACTCACCCGACGATTTTCGACGTATGAGGGTTCATACACACAATGAACATCCACACAGTGATTTGTTTATAGTGGTGAAGGTTTGTGTTGGACCATCCACACTTTTTGGCACAGTCGATAGGAAAGAATTGGTGCATCAAGGGTTGCCACAAACCCAATCAATGACCGACCTCGGGAATTTTAAATTCAGAGTTATCCCTCTCCTAGACTGGTTACCTACCCAAGGCTGAAGAGCCCAGTCTGCCCTACTATTTAACCCATAGCGGGAGGGAGAATATATGGATTCATACGTTTCCCAAGGGTATTAGCGCTATGTGAAATACCAACAGCTTCGTCTAGGAATTGAACTCGAATCGACGAGTCCATTTTCTACGACTCTAACCACTAGCCCATATATATATTTTAAATATCACCGGTTCCTGCTTTCTGTGCAAAAATTACGAAGATATCTAAGAATTGAAATATACCTAGTAATAAATAATCTTTGAGACTAACTTGCTAACCAGAAATGCTAATAGGGACGCAGGACGCGCACCTGACACATAAAATCTAAAAGGACGCAGTAAAATCGTATCCACGCGTCACAGTGTTTTTATTTTTTCTTCCCTCGGCATTTCAAGCTAACCGTAAATACATTTCAATAGTTTCTTAGAAATGAATTACACAAGATAAGTTACAAGGTAGGAGTTACACGGCTTTAGTTATTTCCCCATATCATAAATAAAAACCCTACAATTTATTAAGAAATTGTAGTTGGGACCCGTCAAATTTCCTGGGGACTCGTTCAAAGCAAACATGTGCGTACCAGGACGCACTAAATCAAAAAGCTATCAGCATCACTGCTAGCTATCCATTACACCAGGTTCTTTGTCCTCTCCCTTCTACCTAGCTGATGCTGGGTAGCCGCTTCTAGTATCATGTACAAAATCAAATGTTATACGTATTTGAAATTGCACAGGGATTTTATAATGAAAGATGCAATTTTAAATACGTATATAATAATAATAATAATAATAATAATAATAATAATAGTAAATGTAGACTTTGTGGTAATAGAGATGAGACTGTAAGCCATATACTCTGCGAATGTAGCAAACTAGCACAACGAGAATACAAAACTAGACATGACTGGGTTGGGAAGGTGATCCACTGGGAATTATGCAAAAAATCTCATTTTGACCACACAACAAAATGGTATATGCATAAACCAGAATCTGTTCTTGAGAAGAAAACGCATAAAATTCTCTGGGACTTTGAAATAAAAACGGATCACTTTATCCCAACAAGAAGACCAGACCTAGTGTTGATAAACAAAAAAGAAAGAACTTGTCAACTGGTGGATTTTGCAGTTCCAGCAGATCACAGAGTGAAGCTAAAGGAAAATTTAGAAAATGGACAATATCTGGATCTTGCCAGAGAACTGAAAAAGTTATGGAACATGAAAGTGAAGGTGATACCAATTGTGGTTGGTGCACTTGGAACAGTCCCAAAAGGATTGGAAAAGGGTTTGGAAAGGAAGGATTGAAACCATTCAGAACACTGCACTGCTGCAATCTGCCAGAATACTCAGAAGAGTCCTGGAGACCTGAGGAGACTTGCTGCCACTGAGACTCCAGTGAAAGACCAGCAGTTAATGCTGATGTGAAAACTCAAAAGGAGTAAATAATAATAATAATAATAGGACTCAAAATTCCTGTTTATTTACGACAATAAATAAATTTTAAATTCAAGCTATCCAATTTAGTTTATCACGAAGAATAAATTCTAAATTCTAATATCTGTAAAAAAAAAATGTCTTATCTAACAAAATGATCTAAATCGCCATTTTTTGCCGCATGACAGCACTGCCGATTTGGAATATCAAATCCTAGTGACAGGATGTGGAACACCCGGGTATGAATTCATTCATGAATTAACTAGACTAGCCGCAAATATAGTGGGTTCCCTTATGTAATGGTGAATAAATACGAGACTAATGCTTCTCTGTAGGAACGGGTACAAAATTCTAATTTTTCATCTCCGCAATATCGAGAATTTGGTTGATTAAAAAAAAAAAAAAAAAAAAAAAAGAAGAAAAGTCGTTCTTCAGCGTGAACGTAGACCCCACGAAATTATGATTCGTTGCAAATAGAACTTGAAACGTTTTTAGGTATTGCGCTGAGAAAACACAACACAATAAATACGTACATACATACACACACACACACACACACTCTCTCTCTCTCTCTCTCTCTTCTCTCTCTCTCTCTCTCTCACACACACACTCTCTCACACACACTCTCTCTCTCCAACACACACACACACACACA
>CM042175.1:1221537-1226537 GCA_023376005.1 Doryteuthis pealeii
TATATATATATATATATATATATTATATATATATATATATATATATTATATTTGTAAATTTTTTTGGGGTGTACAGAATTTATTAGTGCTTTAAAAAGACCCAAATATTTTTATAGCACTATTATATATATATATATATATATATATATATATATATATATATATATATATATATATATAGAGAGAGAGAGAGAGAGAGAGAGAGAGATAGATAGATAGATGATAAGCATTCGATTCTGAAATACGTAAAAAAACACACCTCACTATTCGAGCGAGTTGATAAGCCTGACTGTCTCGCAGACCTGTTGTGAGATAGATTCTCACTGTGTGTCCCAGATTTGCGAACTCGTGACTCACTGATCTAAATTTCAGTAGACAAATACCTCGTCGTAGTCAGGTTACAAGGCGAGTTCAAATCCTGGACGAAGTAGATTGTCTTTTAATTACGTGCTCAGAGATCCTGTATCCCTGACGCACAAAAATTCAAAAGGACGCAGTAAAATTATTCATGCGTCCCAGTGTTTTTCTTTTTTTTTCCCTCACCATTTTAAACTAACTATAAATACATTTCAATAGTTTCTTAGAAATGAATTACACAGGATAGGTTACGAGGTAGGAGTTCGACTATTTTAGTTGTTTCCTTAGATCATTAATAAAAACCCTACAATCTACTAAGAAACTTTAGTTGGGACCCGTTAATTTTACCGGGGGCGTATTCAAAGCTGCGTCCCATGACGCACTAAATCAAATAGCTATCATCATCACTGTGCTGATACCACCCCTGGCAAAGACATAAATCTCTCTTTTATCTACATCTCTAAGTAAGGATAGTTGGACAGACTTTTTTTTATATATAAGTGTTCGGCAAAGCAACCAATTTAGGAGAAGGAAAAATACTGATTTCAAAACGGCTTAAAAATCGACCTTGTGTCACATCCTGATTGTAGTGGAAGGAGTTCGGGATATACATGCAATAGCGAATAATTTCAGAGTTTCCCACTGGATACCTCTCAAATTCGAGGCCTTGTGCCAGACCAACAAAAGTCAGATGCATAGAATCACCTCATAGAGCAATGGTTTGCACGTTTTCCTTTCAATCGTTTCTGAGCGATTTTAAACAACACCTCGACTAGAAGCAAAGATTAGTAACCTCGTATCATAGACTATTAACGATGTTGCTTCGCACCGGGTACCACACAATTGCGGCTTTGGGCTATATTCAAGCGCGACTGGAAAGCAAAGACATCCAACCGTGGAACAGCAAGAGACACTAGACAGCGAGGGAGGCTATTCCCTTTTCGCTAGCGTTAGATCAAGGAGATTGCTTTTGCGTGCGATGTGGAGCGCCGCACCTACCATCAGCTATCAGTTTATCGCACAGATCCCTGTGGTACTCATACGCTGAGTTGTCGAGGGCGGCCAGCATTAAACCAGGAAGCTTGTGGCTACCAGGCAGACGCACTACCGACTGATATATATATATATATATATATATAGGCATAGATTGAGATAGACAGAGAATGAGGTGACCTCGTCTCATCGACTTAATGATTTTGATTCTCACCGGGCGTCACATACTTGTGGTTTTATGCTATATTAAACGCATCTGAAAACCAATGACACCCAACCGTGGAACAAGAGAGATAAAAAAGGGGGCAGAAGTAAGAGGGTAGTCAATAATATTATTGCTGTTATCGATTGAACCTTATTCCGCCCCAGCGTGTGCTATAGGGAAAATCGGTTCTCAGTAGGTGCTCTTTATACATGGCCTTATGCCAGACTAAAGCTTCGAAAATATTTCCAATCCCCTCGCCGTAAAACAGTCATTAACAAGGAGAATAGGAGTGAGTGTATTTCTCACCGAGTGACCGGCAGTTGAAGGATTGTATCACAGGCTAAGATAGGCTTTAATAGCAATTACATGCTAATGGTTACGTGTAGACGTACCTGTTCTTAGAAAGG
Organism: Doryteuthis pealeii; assembly: GCA_023376005.1. Classification (NCBI taxonomy): domain Eukaryota; kingdom Metazoa; phylum Mollusca; class Cephalopoda; order Myopsida; family Loliginidae; genus Doryteuthis; species Doryteuthis pealeii. Next base: position 1,223,500 of record CM042175.1, read on the forward strand.
CCAATAATTATCCGAAAATGTGTGACCTAAAAAATGTAGGTAACTCCGGATCTATCCATCCTTCTAGTTATTGCTACATAAAAATAGGTTGTTATTTATATATATATATATTATATATATATATATATATATGTGTGTGTGTGTGTGTGTGTGTGTGTGTGTGAATAGATAGGAAGGACCAAACAGAGATAGTAAGAACAGACCGAGAGAGAAAGATAGAGAAATGAATTGGTAGATAGAGGCTTAGAGAGAGAGAGAGAGAGAGAGAGAGAGAGAGAGAGAGAGAGGAAAGAGAGAGAGAGAGAGAGACGAAAAGAGAGAAAGAGAGAGACGAAAATGGAAAGAGAGAGAGAGAGAGAGACGAAAATGGAAAGAGAGAGAGAGAGAGACGAAAATGGAAAGAGAGAGAGAGGAGACTAAAAGAGAGAGAGAGAGAGAGAGAGAGACGAAAATGGAAAGAGAGAGAGAGAAGAGACGAAAATGGAAGAGAGAGAGAGAGAGAGAAAATGGAAAGAGAGAGAGAGAGACGAAAATGAGAGAGAGAGAGAGAGACGAAAATGAGAGAGAGAGAGAGAGAGAGAGAGAGAGAGAGAGAGAGACGAAAATGGAAAGAGAGAGAAAGAGAGAGAAAATGGAGAGAGAGAAGAGAGAGAAAGAGAGAGAGAGAGAGAGACAAAATGGAAAGAGAGAGAGAGAGAGAGAGACTAAAATGGAAAGAGAGAGAGAGAGAGAGAGACTAAAATGGAAAGAGAGAGAGAGAGAGAGAGACTAAAATGGAAAGAGAGAGAGAGAGAGAGAGAGAGAGAGAGACTAAATGGAAGAGAGAGAGAGAGAGAGAGACTAAAATGGAAAGAGAGAGAGAGAGAGACTAAAATGGAAAGAGAGAGAGAGAGAGGACTAAAATAGAGAGAGAGAGAGAGAGAGAGGAGAGAGAGAATGGAAAGAGAGAGAGAGACTAAAATGGAAAGAGAGAGAGAGAGACTAAAATGGAAGAGAGAGAGAGAGACTAAATGGAAAGAGAGAGAGAGAGAGAAAGAGAGAGAGAGAGACTAAAATGAGAGAGAGAGAGACTAAAATGAGAGAGAGAGAGAGAGAGAGAGACTAAAATGAGAGAGAGAGAGAGACTAAAATGGAAGAGAGAGAGAGAGAGAGAAGAGAGAAATGAGAGAGAGAGAGAGAGAGAGACTAAAATGAGAGAGAGAGAGAGAGAGAGAGGAGAGAGAGAGAGAGACTAAAATGGAGAGAGAGAGAGACTAAATGGAGAGAGAGAGGAGACTAAAAATATTATATATATATAGAGAGAGACTGAAAATGGATAGATAGATAGAGATAGATAGATAGATAGATAGATGAGAGAGAGAGAGAGAGACTTCGATAAATAGGGATAGATATGATTTTTTAGAAAATTAATTAAAAAGTCTTTATCAATATATTTCGATGTTTATTTCCATCCTCCTAAAAAGAAATTACAAAGAGGATTCCAGTAAAGGACTCACAAAGATCTGGAATCTGAAGGTGGGTACATAACTGCTCACTTGTGTGTATGATGTGTGGGATTATTGTGTTTGTCTGCATAGTTACCCCGGTTATGTGTACACATACCATTCTGTCTGAGTAGGTGTGTACATACCAGTAATTGCCAGTTGGAATGTGTACACACTTGCGTAAGTAATCCTTGTGAGTGCGTATGTAGTGTGTACCAATCATATACAAGTGCTTGTTAATGAGATAATTAAGAATGGTGTGTTTATATGTTAATATGTATGTGCAAGCGTGTGCATTTGTGTGTCTTTATCGACGTGTGCATCCACAAGAATGTGTACTCTGTGTGTAGTGTATGCGTTTTTCGATGAAGATTTAATTTAGAAAATTAATTAAAAAGTCTACTTTATTTATAAATATATTTCGATGTTTATTTCCATCCTCCTAAAAATATTACTAGGGAAAATGATATTATGTAAACCTGTGTGTAAGGCATGTGTTTTTTCTATGAAGAATTAATGTGTGCGTATGTATATGAATTATTTTGTAGTCTCATGAATATTTATTTTCAACATAATCTCATCCTCTGTCCATGCACTTAATACAGTTGGTGGTAAACCTATCGAGTAAACATAAATATATACAGGGAAACTTATATACTAGATTGGAGGAATCATATGTATGTAGGGGGATCATACAAGTTACGAGATGGTAATATTTTATTACGAAAATAAAATATAAAATGTGGGGAATACGAAGGCCTTTTCGACCGGTTCTTTTTCAAGTATAAACACCGGCGACGAATAAAAGTCAGATTGTATAAGAAATATTCTTTAAGAACGAATGGAGGTGAGCCAGAGGGGGGACAAAGAAGGGGGGGAATATAAACCCTCGGTCGAACCGGGATTGGAAATGTCTCCTAACAAGTAAAGGGAGTGTTTGGGGTTTTTGTCTGCACAAATATATATATATCCGTATATATATATATATATAGTATAAGTAAAGAAAAAACGAAAGACTTAGAGATTTAGCTTTATAGTCTATTTCAGGGAGCTTAGACAAAGTGTCTAACTCTCCCGACTCATCAGATGCGAATGATGAATTCTTTATTACTTTAAAGGCATTTGAAAACAGGTTTTTAAAAAAATAAGACCGGTTTTTTAAATAAAACTCTTGTGTCGTAAATAAGATTTCTTCTCTGGACTTTTGGATTATATATATATATATATATATATATATATATATATATATATATATATATATATATATATCCGTAGGTGGGTTACCAGTTAATTTGGTATTAGGATGATTCTAAGCTGGGCCTTCCTTCCAACTGCAGAATGTTAGAGAGGTCAGGTCCAATTATATATATATATATATATATATATATATATGTGTGTGTGTGTGTGTGGGGGGGGTCAGTTAGCATTGGGATAGCCTTCAAAACCATCCACCAAACCAATATTGGTTTGGTGGATGGTTTTTAAGGCTATCCCAATGCAAGAGCAAAGAAAATGAGATAACTATGATGTTCGTCTACCTTTGATTTATTTTCT
>CM042175.1:1234037-1236537 GCA_023376005.1 Doryteuthis pealeii
TATACACAATATTCTATATACACTATAGTGTATATATATATATATATATATATATATATATATATATATATACATACTATATACAGTGTATACAATTGGCATTGCCAATTTATTCGCTCATATATATATACTATATATATATATATACTCTATACACTATTATATACACAATAAACTATATACAATATAAATCTATATATACTCTATACACTATTATATACACAATATACTATATACAATATATACTCTATACACTATTATCTACACACTATACTAATTACAATATATATATATACTCTATACACTATTATATACACAATATACTATATACCATATATAATCTCTATATACTGTATATATACACATAATATGTTGAGAAAACGTAGAATATATATACACAATATACTATGTACACTATAGTGTATATGCTATATACACTATATATATATATATATATATATACACACAATATATATAGATATACTATATACACAATATACTATACACAATATATAAATATATTATATACACACATAATATACACACAATACTCTATATACACATTAGTGTATATAGTATATATATATATATGCTATATATACTATATACAATAGGCACTGCCAATTTATTCGCTCATATATATACTATATACACTATACATAATCTATATATACTCTATTATATACACAATATACTATATACAATATATAATCTATATATACTCTATATATACACATAATATGTTGAGAAAACGTAGAATATATACACACACCTATAGTGTATATGTATATATATATACACTATAGTGTATATGCTATATACACTATATATATATATATACATATAGTGTATATGCTATATACACTATATATATATATATACACTATAGTGTATATGCACTATATATATATATATACACTATAGTGTATATGCTATATACACTATATATATATATATACACTATAGTGTATATACTATAGTGTATATATACACTATATATATATATACACTATAGTGTATATGCTATATACACTATATATATATATACACTATATATATATACACTATATATATATATATATATATATATATATATATATATATATATATATATTCAGTGTATATAGCAGGCACTGCCAATTTATTAGCTCATTTATATATATATATATACACTCTATACAGTATACACATAAGCGAAGCAATATAATTATACTATATAATACACATAGAAATTAGACACTGATGATCCAATACCTCCCCCTTCACTTTATGTCGTAATTTTTAATTTGGTTATTATTTCTTGTGCAAGACCCTCTTAGCAAAATCTATGACGAAAAACCAAACAACTAAGATATCAAATAAACAAACAAACAAAAAAAAAAACAAAAAAAAAACAAACGTTGCTAGACAATCACTCCTTTGTCTGTGTAGTGTTGTGTGTTTACACGCACGAGATTTTAATATTCAACACAAAAAATAAATAAAAAAGGCCCGACTCTAGAGGATACATTAAAAAAAAAAAGAAAGAATTTCGTTTGGATAAAAATCAACCCCCCATCTCTCTCTCTCCTCGTCTTCCCGGTTTTGATGGTGTCTCTGTTTCGATCAGACCACAACGGCTAATTTCTCGAGCCAACACCACAATAACAAGGGTTTATCGTTTAGAGAGAGAGCAAACGAATTCAAGTAAATAAGATTTTCCCCAAAAATATTAAGAATAATACATCTCTTCAATTTTTAGAAAAAATACAGAGGAGCGAAATAATTATATTCTGGGGTGGTTTTGTATTTTTCGGGGAGCTTTCTTTAAAAAAAAGGAGTTTCCTCTCTCTCTCTCTATCTTTACCATGATCCAGTCCAGGGAGATTTTAAAAACTAGATGTCGACCAACCATACAAGACATTCCTGAGACTCCACTCTCTCTCTCTATCCAGTTTTTAGTCATATATGAACAACGAACAGGCAATGATATTATTATCTTAAGCATAGCAGTTAGAAAGGCCGTAGTGCTATATAGAATTAGACAAAGAAACCAGAAATAATATTTTGGACATGGTTACAATTTATTTCACAAGAAATAGAACAATAATAATAATAATAATAATAAAAAAAGACGTCACGAAGCTGACAGCTCTTTTACACACTTAATTGTGTGAGTTTCGTCTTTCTTTTTTTGGAACTCCTTCCTAGCCTCGTCCTATTCCTTTTCAAATCATAACAAAAATCCATGGTTGGTTTTGAATGAAATATACTACCCCTTTCCCTTAAGGAATAAGCTACCAAAAAAATCCGCTAATATATATGGATAACTTTAGTTTGCAAGGTTGGTTTATAAATTACAAAAAAGATATACCACACGCACTGACTGTTAGATTAGTATTTTGAAGATTGATAATAACGTAACTCCCTTTTATGTAATTGCGATAAAAGACAGTCAGCTTATAATGTAAGCCTTTTATATACATGGGAGTAAAATAAGAAATTAAATCCGACAGTATGT
>CM042175.1:1241537-1259037 GCA_023376005.1 Doryteuthis pealeii
CCCATAGCTGGAGGGAGAATATATGGATTCATACCTTTCCCAAGGGTATTGGTGCTATGTGAAATGCCAACAGCTTTGTCTAGGAATTGAACTCGAATCGACGAGTCCATTTCCCACGACTCTAGCCACTAGCCCATGCGCCACACTTACCATCAGCTCCTCACTTTACCTCACAGATCCCTGTGCTAATCATACTGTGAGTTGGCGAGGACCTGTATCGAACCCTGAACCTTGCGGTTCCAAGTCGGACGCTCTACCGACTGAGCTAAACAAGCCCTATATATATATATATATATATATATATATATATAGTCATCCACAGACACGTGTTTCGACTTATAAAAGTCTCTTCAGTGTGGCTGTGGCTAGAAATTTTGTGAGCTACCTACAGCTACCTACAATTCCGATCAATTCAGCAGCAGTCGACAGCTTAACCACTCAGCTATATTTCACCACAGAATGCGAAGGGGATTTTAACTGTTTTAATACTACACACATCGCTTGTATGTAAGGCCCGCATATAGTGCTCCATTCCCTTTTTATAGTGAGAGCGTTGTGTTTACACTTTGAGTGGTGGTCATCAGCGAAAATCCACCCCCCCAAAGTGCTTAATATATATATATAATATATATGTGTGTGTGTCTGTGTGTGGTGTGATATATAAATACGTTCAGAGAACTAAAAAAAACATTGAAATCATTTTGTAAGATTTCTCAGAAAGGGAACGTTTGACCAAATTTGAATTTAAATGACGTTATTAAGATGTTGAGAAGCTACGAGCTAGCTGCTTCTGAAATTTAACATACATATATTTTCACACGCTCTAAAAACTCTCTTTACGCTCACAGAGAAACCAACATATATAATGAGGTAATCATGTTCCACATAGAGAGGGAAAGTGACAGGCAGAATGTGAAGTAACAGGCGGGTCAGTGTTGGACTAATTGCAAAATTACAACTAATTAGAACCAATTAAAATGGATTAAAAAAAAACAAAACATAACTCAATTTCTAGAACTATGTAATATTTTGATATGAATTTTGTATCATTAAACTTAATAGGAAAAAGCCTTTAGCAAACAATTATTTATCATTCAGCTTAGTATACTATATAATATATATATATATATATAATGTAATAATGTAATTTATTGTGTACAGTGCTCAGGTGCACCACAACTCATCAAAGTCTCACGTCAAGTACACAGAATAATGTTGTGTCAGGAACATGAACAGTTCACAGTAGTAATATGCAATGTATGTATGTGTGTTGCATGTGTATGTGGAGAGTGACATCAGGTATAGTGTTGGCAGACTACAGGAAGCATGGAGGCCTTGAAAGATTCAGTGCTCCGGCAGCCTACAACAGATGCAGGCAGTTTATTCCATGTCTTCTCCGCTATCTGAGCGTGAAAAAATGTTTCCGAAAGTCACCGTGAACAGTGCTGTTTTCTGACTTTGTAGGCATGCCCGCGTGTATTGGAGAGATGGAGATCAAAAAGGTGCTCAAGGTTGCTGTTGTTAAGATGATTAATGACCTTATGAGCATTTACCAGGTCAGTTGCCAGATGCCGAAGTTTCAACGAATCCATTCCAGGGCTGCGAGACGTTCAGAGTATGGCAGATTCCTGATGGAGGGTACTCGCCTGGTTGCAGTTTCTAGGAGGTTAATATTCTGAGAAAGGTAGGGGTTCCAGACTGGTGATGCAAACTCCAAGTGTGGCCGTACCATAGCTTTGTACAGCTTCAAATAGATAGTGATTGCTGACAGTAATGCCCAGATCACGTTCACAAGAAGATTCCTTGATATTTAGTGTTGTGAGGGAGTATATGTATGAATGGATTTTTCGGATAATATATTTATATATATATATATATATATATATATATATATATGAGAGAGAGAGAGAGAGAGAGAGAGAGAGAGAAAAGAAGATCCTGAATAGAATAATTCCCAACACCCACATCTGGTCTATATAGGAGAAAGACAGAGAGATAAGTAAAATTTTGTTGAGGAGATTAAGGATAAATAAAGAGAAGTGATTAGAAAAAAATAGATTTTAATATATATATATATAAACACACAACCTGATATTATCAATGAACATCTGATGAACTTTATCAAGACAACCCAAATAAAAAAGTAAATAAAAATTAAAAAAAGTTATAAAAATTCCAGCTAATGACTTTATTACTAAACCACCAAAAGACAAAAACACTGTTATAAAGACTAATGTTAAAAATGAAATTCCATTCCAACTCCACAAAAACAGGAAGAGGGAGGTGAAATACTCATGTGATATGTATATATATACAACATGCATGTAAAAATTCATTTTCATATTATCAATCAAAGCCTGAAGAAGATACCAGAAGATCTAAAACACGTGTTGCATATGTAAAACAAAAAGAATTAAAAAAATTTTCTAGAAGACAAAATACATTTTGCGGACCTTCCTTTTTTTTAATAAATATTGAATTTATTTCTCCCGTTGGAACCAGAACAACATTTTTTTATAGATATATGTATATTTAAAAAAAAATTTTTTTTTTTGATGAAACAAAGAAATCACAGTGCTCAACCACAAATTTGTAGGAGCTTTATTCATTTATTTGTTGAATTTTTTAAATATAATTGTTTCCATAAGCAACTACCCAGGTTTCAGGCTATTTCACCATCATCAGGTCCTAATACTTCTTCTGGTGTTTATGCGAAGACATTTCTTGCTGTTATGTTTTTGGACTGCAAATTACGTCGGTGATTATTTTGGAAATTTTCAAAGATTAAAGGGAGATAACTTTTTTTAAAAAATGCAGGAAATTGAAAAATTCAAAATATGATAATCGAAAGCATTAAAGAGCGTGCCACACATAAATCAACCGACATAATTTGCGGTCCAAAAACATAACGCAAGAAATGTCTTCGTATAACACCAGAAGAACTACAAGCAACCTGATGATGGCGAAATAACCTGAAACCTGGTAGTTGCTTATGGAAAACAATTTATATTTAAAAATTCAACAAATAATATAGATAAATATATATATAATATTATATATTACTATATATATATATATATATAAATTAGGTATCCAAAAACTGATAGTAAGGGATGATTCTACATGGGATCTTCAAAATATCACTGTATAATTATATTGTATGTTTTAGTAGGTGAAAATACAAGGATTTTTTTAAATCCCTAAAGAGAGCAATGTATAAATAATCTGTTTTAGATTAAATACAGATCAATATTATTTTTGAAATGAAGAAAAACTCAATAAACCGTCATTCGTGTAATAAATTTATTTCACCAAAACTTAAAAGGCTTTTAGAAATTTATAGAAATTTCTAAATCTCCCTAGAAGTTCAGTCTCAGCAGACAGGAGACACATATTTTTTGTGATTTTTTTCAAGTTTTCTGGCCAACTTTTAATTATCTTGGGGTGGAATTCGTGGATTAGTCCACCAAAGTTCATGCCCGAGTACTTTCAGAAGTTAGTGGTGTGTGTGTACATATATAAATACGTCATCCCAAAAGACTCTGCGTTTCGATGTTTCACATCTCATCAGTGTGGCTAGACACACCGTCTAGCCCACTGATAGATGTGAAACATCGAAACGCAGAGTCTTTGGATGACGTATTTATATATGTACACAACACAACACACACACTATATATATTATATATATTATATATGGAGAAAGGTAGACAAACACGGGATGTTATGGAAACTGGATGTTTATTGTCGACGATGCAACGTTTCGGTCTTAATTAGACCATCTCAGGACTTGGATATAGTTCTTGCTTCAATGATGGACATTCTCAAAATGCTGAAACAGAAGGTCGTCAGTAGGGGAGGAGTGGTTGGGCTTGGTTAGTGGATTTTCTTCTCTTNATGGATTAAAGTGATAGTTACTCTTGCAGATAAAAATCGACAAAGGTTGATATAGAACAAAACATTTTAATATATCAGCACAGAATGAACAAGGTTCATAATACATCTAGACGGTGTACATATAACATACATAAAAAAGTAAGATGATTAATTGTACAACATTCATGATGTAAATACGGATATTTAAGGTATCAAAAGAGATACCTAAATGTAGCATAAAAACATATAGTTAACGAATACATACTAAAGGAAGTCATATATCGTATACAAGACTTACTAGCATTGGTGAGTGGCCAGTTGTTAATTGGCCGAATCCCCCAACGAGAAGGGTAGAACCGTATCTACAAGGCCCTCTTATAGATATCCTTAGTAAGGACGGCTGTGTCCTAACCGCATGGTGTCTCGTAGGTCGAGCAACAGGAAAGAGAAGTAGAGACGTTCAAATCAGCCGCTTTAAATATATCAAGGCCCCTACGGAACCAGCGAAACCTAATATGGTGGGTCAGAACACTACTCCAGGCAAATACGAAAATAAACGCCACAGAAGGAATAATAGACCGTGTTATGAGATATCAGATGTTTAATGGTCACCATCTTCTGAGTATCCAAGAACGCTTCTAACCTATGAAGGACCGGAAATAAGTCGGTATTATCGTATAAAAGCTCCTGGCCTCCTATCCTAAAAAAACGCTTAAGCGGTGCCTGCTGAAAAAAACCAACCTGCACACTACGATTGAACTCTGTGCTGTTTGAAGGCATTTTTCCCGGAAGTTAATGCTAATATGAAAAACGATATTTTTACAGCACCACCGCCCAATCTTTTCTTAGACCAAGGTAAATGTAAATATTTTTAACCTCTCACCTTTTAAGATATATTTCCAAGCGGTTTTGAAGGCGTTTTTTAGCGACAAGATGACATTTTTTTTAGTGGTTTGAAAGCGTTAAAAGTAAGCCCACACCCAGGTTCTTTTAATCGACAAGTAAATGTAAACTTTTTACACCCTCCCCATTTTCTAATTTTATATAATATATTTTTTACCTCAAAACTTGGATACTACACCCAACACGAGGTGTTTATATTTGCTAGTATATATAACATACTAATTTTGACTATCACTAGAGTATTCTCTACTACAGAAATCCAATGAGTGTCGGGCCAAGCAGGTTAGAAAACCTGAGTTTACGCTTTCTAAAGCGGCATTACGGATATCTCGTTAACTATAATAATTTAATTCATCTATAGGCTAAAGACCAAGATCCAATCAAAACAAAAAGAGCCGCAAGCCAGTATAGCAAAAAATAATTCAACAATATTCGCTTCTTAAGATCAAGCAATAGAGATAGATATGAATTACAAGACAATAATATGTAGATAGATAGAAAGAATTGAGATAGATATGAACGCGACTGAGATAGATAGATAGATAGATATGAACAGACTGAGGGTAGATGATAGATACGATAGATAGATAGATATGAAACAGACTGAGAAGATAGATAGATAGATATGATCAGAGATTGAGCGAGATAGGATAGACGAGATAGATAACATATGAGGAGACAGACAGATAGATAGACCCGAGATAATAGTGAACAGATCCGATGATTAGATTAGACTAGATAGATATGAACTCAGACTGAGATAGATAGATCACGACCAGACTGAGATAGATAGATAAATAGAAAGACATATAGATAGATAGATATGAACAGACATATAGATAGATAGATAATAGATAGCATATGAAACAGGATGATAGAAAGAAAGATATGAACAGACTTGAGATAGATAGATAGATAGGACAGATACGAAAGACTGAGTGATTAGAATAGAAGATAGATCTATGAACAGACTGAGATAGATAGAAGATATGAACAGACTGAGATAGATAGATATGAACAGACCGAGATAGATAGACAGATATGAACAGACCGAGATTAGATAGATCAGTATATGAACAAACAGACCGAGATAGACTAGATAAGAGACAGACCAAGAATATGTTAGATAGATAGATAGATAGATTATAACAGAGATAGAAAGAAAAGATTGAAACAGACTGAGATAGATAGATAGATAGATAGATATGAACAGACTGAGATAGATAGATAGATATGAACAGACTGAAATAGATAGATAGAATAGATATGAACGAACTGAAATAGATAGATAGATAGATATGAACAGACTGAGATAGATAGATAGATATGAACAGACTGAGATAGAATAGATTGATAGATATGAACAGACTGAGATAGATAGATAGATAGATAGATAGATATGAACAGACTGAGATAGTAGATGGATAGATAGATAGATATGAAAGACTGAGATAGATAGAATGGATAGATAGATAGATAATGAACAGACTGAGATAGATAAATGATAGATAGATAGATAGATAGATTAGAATGAAACAGACTGAAGATAGAATAGATAGATAGATAGATAGATAGAAAATGAACAGACTGAGAATAGAAAGATAGATAGATAGATAGATAGATAGATATGAATAGAGATAGATGAGATAGATAGATAAGAACAGACTGAGATAGATAGATTGATAGATATGACAGACTGAGATAGATAGATGGATAGATAGATAGATATAACAGACTGGGATAGATAAATAGATAGATAGAAGATATGAACAGACTGAGATAGATAGATGGATAGATAGATATGAACAGACTGAGATAGATAAATAGATAGATAGACAGATATGAACAGACCGAGATAGATAGAAAGATATGAACAGACCGAGATAGATAGACAGATAGATATGAACAGATTGAGATAGATAGATAGATAGAACAGACCAAGATAGGTAAATAGATATGAATAGACAGATAGAAAGAAAGATATGAACAGACAGATAGAAAGAAAGATATGAACAGACTGAGATAGACGGATAGATAAGAACAGACCAGATAGATAGATAGATATGAACAGACTGAGATAGACAGGATAGATAAGAACAGACCAAGATAGATAGATAGATATGAACAGAGATAGAAAGAAGATATGAACAGACTGAGAAGTATAGATAAATAGATAGGTAGATAAATAGATAGATAGATATGAACAGACGAGATAGATAGACAGATTGATATGAACAGACCTAGTAGATTAGATAGTATGAACAGACTGGGATAGATTAGATATGAACAGAGATAGAAAGAAAGATATGAACATACTGAGATAGATAGATAGATAGATATGAACAGACTGAGATAGATAGATAGATAGATAGATATGAACAGACTGAGATAGATAGATAGATAGATAGATATGAACAGACTGAGATAGATAGATAGATAGATAGATATGAACAGACTGAGATAGTTAGATAGATATGAACAGACTGTGATAGATAATAGATATGAACAGACTGTGATAGATAGATAGATATGAACAGACTGTGATAGATAGATAGATATGACAGACTGAGATAGATAGAAGATAGATAGATAGATAGAACGACTGAGAATAGATAGGATAGATAGATAGATAGATATGACAGACTGAGATGATAGATAGTATGAACTGACTGAGATAGATAGATAGATAGATATGAACAGAGATAGATAGATAGATATGACAGATGAGATAGATAGATAGATAGATATGAACTGACTGAGATAGATAGATAGATATGAACAGAGATAGATAGATAGATATGAACAGACTGAGATAGATAGATAGATATGAACAGAGATAGATAGATAGATATGAACAGACTGAGATAGATAGATAGATATAGAACTGACTGAGATAGATAGATAGATAATGAACAGAGATAGATAGATAGATATGAAACAGACTGAGATAGATAGATAGATAGATAGATATGAACTGACTGAGATAGATAGATAGATATGAACAGAGATAGATAGATAGATATAAACAGACTGAGATAGATAGATAGATATGAATGATGAAGATGATAGATAGATATGAACAGACTGAGAATAGATAGATATAGATAGATGAACAGAGATAGATAGATAGATATGAACAGACTGAGATAGATAGATAGATATGAACTGACTGAGATAGATAGATAGATATGAACAGAGATAGATAGATAGATATGAACAGACTGAGATAGATGGATATGATATATATGAACAGAGATAGATAGATAGATATGAACAGACTGAGATAGATGGAGAGATATATATGAACAGAGATAGAATAGATAGATATGAACAGAAGTAGATAGATAGATATGATATGAAATATGACTGAGATAGATAGATAGATATGATAACTGGAGATAGATAGATAGATAGAAACAGACTGAGATAGATAGATAGATATGAACAGACTGAGATATATATATATATATATATATTAATATATATATATATATATATATAATAAAGATAGAGGAGAAGAAATCAAAAAGAGGTTTCCAATCCAGACAATTATGTCAACAGGCTAATCCATAGAAATTCCATGTTGTGATAAGAAACTATTTGGCTCAGTGAGTAGAGCGTGCACCCTAGGAACCACTGGGTTCCTGGTTCGATACCAGCCCTCGCCAACTTCATTGTATGAGTAGTGCATGGGGTCTGTGCAGTAAAGTAAGGAGCTGATGGTAGGTGTGGCACTTAAAATCAGTTGCGAAATCAATCTCCTTAGTCTAGCGTTAATTGAAAAGGGATAGACAACCCTCGCTTGTCTGGAAGATACCAACTTTAGGCTACCTCGACGACTTTACTTATATATATATATATATTATATTAAAAAAAATTGGCGGACCTTCTTTTTTTATAAAATATTGAATTTTCTCCCGTTGGAACCAGAACAACATTATATATATATATATATAAATATATATATAATATATATATATAAAGCAACATCTCTTCCAGGCTGTAGTCATACAGTACTGCTGTATGGCTGCACTACCTGGACCCTAATGAGGCGCCTCGAGAATAAGCTAGAATGGGAGCTGCACAAGAATGCTGCGAGCAGTTCTGAACAAGTCGTGAAACGCATCCACAAGGAGCAGCTGTATGGTCACCTGCCCCCTATCTCACAGACTATCCGAGTGAGACGGACTAGGCATGCAGGGCACTGCTGGAGAAGCAAGGATGAACTCATAAGTGATGTTCTCCTGTGGAAGCCAACACATGGACATGCCAGTGTGGGCCGCCCAGCAAGGACCTATATCGACCAGCTATGTAAAGATGCTGGCTGCAGCGAAGAAGAACTCCCTGTGGCGATGAATGATAGGGAAGGTTGGCGAGAGATTGTCTTGGATATCCATGCTGCCTGCATGACATGATGATGATGATGAGGTAAGGTAAAAGGAAAAGTGGACAAAAAATAATGACTCAAACAAGTAGAAATAGGAGAGAATATTCGTTTCTTCTCTACGTGAAGAACTTCATCAGTCTAACTTTATTCAAAACAAAAGTACATACATTTGTAACCTCGATATATCAATAGCAAAAACTATAAATCGTGAAAATAAAATTAAGATCATCAAGAATATGGTTAAAAATGCAACACCAAAATTTTAAAAAAAATTCCCCTGCCAACTACATAAATATTGACTACCTACGCTATTTCATCTCGTCTCTTCCTCCTCCACTCGAAAATAATCAAAATTCTATCCAAACCCACCATAAAACTGACGGCCTAATTTCGTGACACCTAATACCACCATCCTCCATATCTTCATACAATAAATCAAAACTCTCTCCTAACCAAGAATTTTAACCCACTTCTCCCTACCACCCCCTTTCCCAACAAGCACCTAGCAACCTCCTCATCTCATCTTCCCATACAAAGTACTATCCTCTGATCTTTCCCCCTCCACTTTATATGATAGTTATTCTCTGTTCAACCAAATTCTCTCTAACTTCACTTCCACAATTTCACCACAAACTCACTTCTCTTCTATAGATACAAATGTAAGTACTTTGTTTTGAATAAAGTTAGACTGATGATGTTCTTCGAGTAAAGAACAAAATATTCCTCTCCTACTTCTACTTGTTTGAGTCATTATTTTTTGTCCACTTTTCTTTTAGCTTACCCCATACTGTCGGATTTTACTCCAACCCTCCTATCTTTATATATATATATATATATATATATATATGAGGTAAAATAAGGAATGAAAGAACAAAACTCAGACAAAAATGTGTAGTATATTTCGCTGGAAATTAAGTTCCGCTTCCTCAAGCCTTTATTGAATCATCAGGATCATACAAGTGTTTTATAGAAGGGGGAAGTAGGTGGGTGGGAAAGAATTTGATTGGTAATAGGATTCTTTCCTTCACCACAAACCTTCCCCACCCACCTACTTCTCCTTCTATAAAACACTTGTATGATCCTAATGATTCAATAAAGGCTTGAGGAAGCGGAACTTAACGTTCCAGTGAAATATACTGCACATTTTTTTCTGAGTTTTGTTCTTTCATTCCTTATTTTACCCCATTCTATCGGATGTTTTATCAATAATATATTATATATATATATATATATATATATATATATATAATATTGATAAAATAGTTTGCTATATTTTAGTCTGTTTTATCCAATTACTTTTCATTTATTTCAGTTTATATATATATATATATATATATATATATGATTTAATATACCAAACTTGTTGGTAAATCCTCGCAGTGAGAAAAAACCAGCAAATAGTTTGATTGTAAAAATATACTACCAAATATCAACCGGAAAAATTTTTTTTGTAAAAAAGAAAAGACCAAGATAATCGTACCAACCAAAAATAATCTATTGGTACAATATTTGGTCAAAAGAAAAAAACAATTTATATGTATATATATATATAAGATATATAATTCATACAAAACCGCCAGGAAACTAAAACTAATAAGTAAAAAAGTGCTCAATACCTAAGTAGAGCAAATAATAAAGATAAATCTAATGAGTCAGACTAAAAGTTTTGCTTAATGCTTTTCAGGGTTAAGATCTGACCACCAGAGAGTCAGATCTTAGCCCTGAAGAGCATTAAGCGAAACTTTTAGTAGGTTCGTCTGACTCATTAGATTTTTCTTATATATATATATATATATTATTGAAGTAAGTCAGTTAGACAGTCAACAATTGGTTTGAGCAATGTGACTGGCCAAGCACAACTGCACCAGTGACAAGACAACTGGTATTTATGGGAATTCAGAACAGTCCACCCATGCATTTGGGTGAGTCCATTCCCTGAGTCCTGATTGGCTGCTTGTTTTGTAGGGCCCTCTGAGGCTCCATAAATCCTGTCACTTTTCAGTGGTCTTTACGGCATCTCAGAATCGTATTCAGTTACGACTGTTTATCGTCTTGTCTTGCCAATTCGACGGTAATTGGACTTAGTATTCTATATATTATATATATATATATATATATATATAGTCATCCACAGATACTGTGGTTCGACGTTGTACAGATAACAATAAAGATGAGGAGAATAGTCCAAATAATCCCAGTAATATGTGTGACTATTTTGATGAAAATGTTTCATTTGGTATTTTCTTGTCACTCATCATATCGGTGCAATTACAATTTGAAGATTCAAAGAAATGGCTTTTACTTGATTTCAGGAACATCACAAAATTGCCAAATCGCTAAGGAACACATTATTCTTCTGGAGTTTTATCATTTCTGTCAAAGTACAATAAGAATCATGTACTGCTTAAATTTGAAAAATTCTTAGTAGTTATTTAAACTGAAATTTGACAAATTTAATAAGAAACAGCTAGATAGCAGAATTTTATTATTTCTAGTGGAACATTATACGGTTAAAATGAATATTACACTGGCCAAGGTTTAAGAATTGGGTTACTGGGGTGAGTCAAAAGTTTTGCAATATTTTGGTAACATTAGGATACATCTAGATAGCTTAATTATAAGGTTTTCAAGGTGAATGCAAGAATACCTGATATCTACATCTCCGGTGAATATCGTGGTCTGCAAAGCTGGGATTTTTGAACTTTTTGATACTTTCTTATACATTTTTATACATATTTACACCAAACTCTTTTGAGTTTACTTTGTGGATTATAATGCTTCTGATTTAAATAAATAAAATAAAATTTATTCTATTTTATTTCAAACAGAATATGCATTTTCAAAATTTAAAAAAGAAAAAAAAATTCCGGCTATGAACTTGAACGTTTCATCTGTACCACTTTCGTCTTATAACGGTCCACTCATACCGTCTCTCTATCATACACACCTAGCTCTTGATGAAGACCACTTCAATAAAGGGTCGAAACAGATTTCTGTCAGCGAATTTTAACATCATGTGTTTGTTTTTTCTAAAATATTAATTTCATACTGTCGGATTCACTTTTTTCATATATAATATATATATATATATATATATATATATATATACTTATTATAATGGAGATTGTGTGTTTTTCTGTCTGTAACCGAAACTATATTCCTACTCAAGTCACAATTCCCTTATTTACATCACATTCTCCATGATTTTATTTATATTTAAACCTCAATTATTAATAAAATTGCTTCACCTTTTTATTAGTGTTGTCCATATCTACATACAAATAACATGCAATTGTATTTATATATACAAAAAATAGCGGTTTACAGTGTGAATGGGAAGGCTAATTTGCATATTGATATTAAAAATGTGATTTTATTAAATATATGCTTAGTATTATTGATTTCTAATTGTTTGGTTTTATTTTAATGAATATAGCAAAAAATCTCTTCAATGAATCTTAAATGAAATCCATTAACAAAAAAAAAAAAATAACTGTCATTTTATCTTTTATTTCCTAATTTAACTAAATAGTTAAATAAGTAAAATTCAGCAATGAAAGACGGGAGTGATGGAAGAGTAAGTTTCATTTCTATTTGTGTATTATACCCCCACTCTGTTATATATCTTTTTATCTGCCTTCTTATTAGACTTTCTAATTTAATACGATATTTCATTACATTAAAACTTAAATACTTGCACCCGGAGGGTGCATATATTTGCTAGTATATATAAACATGGAAGTGAATCCGACAGTATGTTGAAAAAAAAAAAAAAATTTTTTTTACTCCTTTAGTATATTTGATGATTTTTCTTATTCATGATACAAACCCCCAAACATTGAATTTTTAACTCCCTCCCCGCTCAGAAATTATATTTAAAAAATCAGAAATTATATTTAAAAAATCAGAAATTATATTTAAAAAATCAATTTTCACACCGCCCGGAGTGTGTTTTTTTGTGAGTATTTGATAATTTCTATAGAGCGAGACTTTGAGTATTTGTTATGAATGGTGAAAGAAATCCTAGTCAAGTCTTAACCACCATTATCATGTCATGCCAGAGTCGATGTCCATAACAATTCTCGCCAACCCTCTCAATCATTCATTACCACCGGGAGATCCTCTGCACGGCATCCAATATCTGTGCAGAGCTGGTCAATGTATGTCTTTGCTGGATGGCCCACGCTGGCGTGCCCACATGTTAGCTTCCACGTGGGTTCATCCTTGCTTCTCCGGCAGTTTTATTGAGAATTCTGAGGTATGGGGCTTATCGTCCTTGTCTACGAGCCTCTGTTCGAAAACAACCAATCACAGGCTAGAATACTTTGGCGGCAAACCAAAAGTGGAAATTTCTTCCTATTTCTGCTCGACCAGCATCGAAGACGGACCACAAATTGAACGTCTCTCATATCCAGCATTACGAACAGATAAGCCGTAGCAGGGGATCCGATAATACACCTACCTCAGGAGTCAGCTAAGTTTTTTACAAATTATATACATTTGTGCAAACGAACTAAAAGTTTGCAACCTTATTGTTATATATATTATGGACTCTCTCGTCGATTTTGACGCATGAGGGTTCACATACGCAATGAACACCCACACAGTGATTTGTTTATAGTGGTGAAGGCTTGTGTTGGACCATCCACACTTTTGGCACAGTCGAATTGGTACATCAAGGGTTACCACAAACCCAATCAACGGGAATTTTGAATTCAGAGTTATCCCTCTCCTAGACTGGTTACCTACCCAAGGCTAAAGGGCCCAGTCTGCCCTACTATTTAACCCATAGCTGGAGGGAGAATATATGGATTCATACCTTTCCTAAGGGTATTAGCGCTATATGAAATGCCAACAGCTTCGTCTAGGAATTGAACTCGAATCGACGAGTCCATTTCCCACGATTCTAACCACTAGCCCATGCGCCTCGAGTTGTTATATATATATATATATATATATATATATATATATTATATATATATATATATATATATATATATATATATATATATATATATATATATATATATATTATATATATATTATATATATTATATATATATATATATATATATATATATATATATATATATATATATATATTATTCTGTAATACATGTCTTTTATTCCTATTTCAAGTTGTTCATTTTATTCTTAACTCTTGACCTTTCTGTCACCATTCGTGGTTAAAATTTTATAGTGTCCTTGCTTCTCCAGCAGTGTCCGGTGTGTATTGTTCAACTTATATGAATGGTTGTTGTGATATGGGATAGGTGGCCGTACAACTGATTTCTCGTGGTGTGTTGTGCTACGTCTTGTTTAAGCATTCCTCTAATCAGTGTGTGTGTGGGGGGTCACAATCAAGTCAGACGCAATGTTCTTCCAATCGACAGTCTGAACTCCCAATTGTATCACGCTCGTCTCACCAACAATATCCAAAATTATTTCTCTATCCGCTCGTTTCGACAACAAAATGCTTCTGCAGTTGTTCTCTGCCTGGTCTGGGGTGGGGGCAAGTCCTTAAAATATACCTCAATCTCACCACACCCGGGCTCCTCGCTCAGAATTGTCCGTGCAGCACGTGCGATACTTGTCAGCTCTGCAAGTACGCGTCAATCCTTACGGCGCGACCACCTACATCCGGCCACTCTGCCGTCCACAGCGCTCTCACATTCTGAAGGACGCGGGTTCGACTCTAGGTCAGTCCTACACGCCAGGCAATGCCTAGCCCGCTTCCTTCGAGAATACGGCAATTCTTCGCGCCCGCCACTCTCTCTGTCACACCGTGTTGCACGAGGTAGGTCTCCTCACTCACGACAATTCCTGTGTAGCTCCTCTCATCTAGCTTCGTTAGGTTCCAAGTTGTGTAGCCGTACAGTGGCCGACATGTCTTGTTCGCCTTACAGGGATGGTTTGTGTGATATGGGGCAGGTGGCCATACTATAAAGAAACTAGACACGAAACGACAATACTCCAAGGTTTGAAGTATGGAGTTAACCACGAGTGTGGCAGACAGGTTAAGAGTTAAAGAAATAACCAAACAACTAGAAATAGGAATAAAAGACGTGTATTACATATAACAATTATTGAAGTCAGTTAGCCTACTGTTGGTTTGAATAACAGCAGTTAAGAACAACTCAAGCAGTGTCCAAGACAGCTGGTATAAATAGGACTCAAGAATGATCTATCCATGAATCTGGGTGATTTGGGTGATTCCATTCCTCGAGTTCTGATTGGCTGATTGACTGCTTGATTTGAATGACATTGTGGAGTCTTATATATACTCTGTCATTTTGAAGTGGACTTTGTAGCTTTCGGGATTGTATTGAGTTACAACCGTTTGCTGCCTTGTCTTCCCAGTTCGACGGTAATTGGACTTTAATTATTCTTCAGCAATAAGGATTGCAAACTTTAGTTCGCCTGCACAAATGTATATAATTTGTCACTTATTTGAATCCTGAGATAAGATATTATCGGAGCCCTTGCTACGGCCTTCTGATAGTTCGGATATGATAGACATTCTGTTTGATGTCCGACTCCGATTCTGGTTGATGAGGAAGAGAAGGAGCGACCCTGTTTTAGGTCGGTTCCCTTTGGAAGCTGGATCAGAAGAGAGCGAGTTTGCTTATTCGGCTTTGCCGCCAAAGTATGCTGGCTCGTGATTGGTTGGTTCGAAACAGAGGCTCGTAGACAAGGACGATAACCCCCATACCCCAGAATTCTCAATGATACAGACGATTGCACCATATGGGCCCTAACGAAGCAACTGGAGAATAAACTAGATGGTAGCTGCACGAAAATGCAAATCTTAAACAAGATTTGGAAAAACAACACCAAATCTTAATAATGGCTGACAAAATATAAAATCTTATTATAATGGAGATTGTGGGTTTGTCTGTCTGTAACCGAAACTATATTACTACTCAAGTCACAATTCTGTTTTGTTATTGACATCACAATATCAATGATTTTATTTTTATTTAATTTAAATCTCAATTATTAATAAAATTGTTTTATATTATTAACACTGTTGACCATGTCTACATGATATTTTCCACGTACCCCACTTGTACGGGTCAGGCACAAAGGCCCTATTTATGTTGGACCACCCACAAGCCGAAGCTCATGGGGTGGCGGGTGAAAAATTGCGTCGATCCCGTCGGCATTCCCCCTCAAGGGGGTGCCTCAGGCACTGGGCAATAAACCCAGCCCTGCCCCTTTAAATCGAGGGGGCTGGTGTTGCCTGGGGGGATGGCCCCCTGGGATCGACGCCGTTAATTATAGCAATGGTCCAGAGACCGAAGCCACTGTTGACCATATCTACATACTAATAACATTAGCATTGTATTTATATATACAACAAAATAATGGTTTACAGTGTGAACGGGAAGGCTAATTTGCATATTGATATTAAAAATGTGATTTTAATAAATATGTGTTTAGTACTATTAATTTCTAATTGTTTGGTTTTATTTTAATGAATATAAGCAAACATCTCTTCAATAAATCTTAAATGAAATCCATTAACAAGAAGAAATAACTGTAATATTATTATTTACTTCCTATTTTAACTAAATAGTTAAATTAGGAAAATTTACCAATGAAAGACGGGAGTAATGGAAAATGATGGAAGAGCTAGTTTCAAAGGTGTTCTATTTTTCAATCATACCCCCTCTGTTCCAAATCTTTTTATCTGCATTCTTATTCAGTTTCATTAGCCTTTCTAATTTAAAATGATATTTCATCTTATTAAAACTTAAATACTTGCACCCGGAGGGTGCATATATTTGCTAGTATAAAAAAAAAAATAGATAAATAAACAAAATAAATAAAGATAAGTAAACAAAATAGATATATAAACAAAATAATAATAATAATTAATAATTTCCATAGAGTGACACTTTGATGATAAAAAAAAAACTACCGAAATTAAGATGAAAGAAGTCACGTGTTACGAAAGTGCATTTTTTTTTTCGTTTTCTCTGTTCTTTCTGATCGGCACGGCGACCGCTCTACCGACTGAGCCAAGCCGGTCCTTTTTTTTATTGTGTAATGCATGAAAATAAACCATTGTTTTCTTCTTAATAATTTCCGTAGAGTGACACTTTGATGATGATAAAAAAGACTTTAAAAAAAAATACCGAAATTAAGATGAAAGAAGTCACGTGTTACGAGAGAATGAATTTCTCGTTTTCTCTGTTCTTTCTGATCGGCACGGCACAAGCGCAAAATGTTTCTTTCTTGTCAAAACGAGGCTGATCGTTTGAGCTCAATGAGTGAAATTGCAAAAAACTGCACATTTTTCTTTAACGACAATAACAAAAAAAAAAAAGA
>CM042175.1:1261537-1271537 GCA_023376005.1 Doryteuthis pealeii
CAGAATAAAAATTGATTAGAATAATTTTATTTATTTTGTTTTTTGTCAAAAAGAACTACAATTGTTAAATTACAAAACATACTAATACTACTGGGTACTTGCTTGGTTACCTCATTTCAGAAATGAAGCCACATTCTTTAGAGATACCATATACTTTTTACAATTTCACAATTATTATGTGGCCTCCCTTTTCGACATGCATGTCCAGTACCAGAACATTGACCCCCGATATATATATATATATATATATATATATATATATATATTATATATATACTGCATCGTTCGTTCGAACTACAACCAATTGTTACTACCTCCCACTACCAATTCCTATGCTACTACTCGTTTTCTTTAAAAACGAGACACCACAAAACAAGCCATCAGTTTCCAACCTGAAGATGTGATAAATCATAGTGATAAATCTACCTTTCAATATGGTTGATGCAGAAAGAACTGAACTGGAACTCTTCAAATGTGGGAGTTAAAAAAAATAGACTTGTGTTGTTTTGATTTTTCTGGATTATAGCAGACCAATTGTACACAAAAGATTAAGGGCCTGATATTACCGAATATCAATTGACAATCCTTCTGGCCTGATTAGGATTAATCTTTCCTACATGTTTCGTTTTGTTTTGTTCTTCGCTCATCAATCTTGGTTCTAATCGATCAAAAATGGACGAGATGAAGTGAAACTCTCCAATTGGAAAAGTTAAGAAAATAATTCACTTTTGACAGGCTAGGATTATTTCATATAAACCTATATATTAAACAAAATAAAAATTAATATAAAGAAAAAAAATTTAAGGAAATTATTTTAGCTGAACTAAAATATTTTTGTCCTTTTGTTTTAATATTAAATTTTGATCCCATTGTTTAAGTTGACATCAGCTGAAATTTCGAGCTGAAAAAGTTTTAATTTTACAAGATGAATTCAAGACTCTCAAATTGTGAGACAAAGGGGGTAGATGGACTGGTGACGTACCGCTGGAGTAACTGGTACGGTCGAGGGAAACCAGAAATGGATTAGTCTTGTCGGAAGTTGTGTTAGGTTTTTAAATGCCATCCTTATCCAGTTGAAAAGGTCTTAAAGTAAGTAAGTCCTGAGTTATGGAATCCTTTGGTAAGTGAATAAGTCCTATCCTGCGTATTGTTAAAGGTCCAGTGATTTAATCCTATGTCCGTCGTCCACGAAAGTCGCAGTACTTATGGCCAGTACTGTCGGCTTAAGTATTGTATCAGCAGCAGAATACTGCCAGCGATTGGCCAAGAGTTTGATCAAATGGTTCTCGCCGAGTCTATAAGTAGGAGCAGGCGTCTAGCACACACCTTATACTCCCCAAAAATGGGCACCTCACGTGGTGTAATGGCTAGCAAGCAAGATTAGCAGACCATTGTCCGTGAGTTTGATTCTCACTGGGCGCCCCATATTTCTGGCCTTCTGCCGCACCTAAGCTACGCTTAGTAAATAACTATATCCCAAAATTCTCAACAAGTTGGAGGGGTGAGGAGGTTACCAACGTCTATAAAATAGATTTCCTCCTCGCCCAATTACTTTAGCTTCTTCTACTGACTGCTTTTACTACGGATAGTTACTTCTGTGCCACGGCTGATCAAGCGATATTGGTTCTTCAAGACCAACTACTACCTTTACTTCCGGATCAGAAACCACTTATCTCCGTGGTACCGCTGAATAAGCAAAGTGCTGACTGCTTCACCTGATTCTGGCGCCAAAACTTCTGGGCACATCACGTGACGGCTCTGTCCAATCACAGAAAGACCCTCCGTCATTTAACTACCCACAGAGAAATAAACGCATTTTACTGGCCCAACACCGTTATCTAATACTAGCAAAACTATGCCCCACCCCGAGGCGCAAGTATTTAAGTTTTACTGTAATAGAATATTATACTAGCAGGACCTGTGGAT
This sequence comes from Doryteuthis pealeii, assembly GCA_023376005.1. NCBI lineage: Eukaryota > Metazoa > Mollusca > Cephalopoda > Myopsida > Loliginidae > Doryteuthis > Doryteuthis pealeii. The sequence continues at coordinate 1,263,464 of CM042175.1, forward strand.
ATAGCACAGTATGATCATTTAATTATTACAAAAAAAAATTTAAAAAATTACATATTGAACTATTTAATAAATAATATTAAAATTTTTACGTATTGAACTATTTAGCAATAGCTCTTAAGTAAACATAGATATATGTAATGATTGTACCAGAACTTGCTTTTTGAGCCAAAATATGGAAGATTTGATTTATATTTATGAAGATGGTAGGTGTAGCGCTCTACCCCAGGATAACAATCTCTATTGTCTAGCGCTAGTGAAATAGGGAGACTCTTTCGTTGTCTGGCTGATACTGGTAATAAGCCACACACTCCATATCATGATCCGTATGTAAGTAAGTACTGCTTACTAATAATTATTCTTAACTTTAATAAAAGTGACTCTATGTCCTTTATTCTTCAATAATATACATCTTACAACCCGTATGTAATAGTGGTACTTCTTACTAATGATGATTCTAAAACTTTAATAAAAGTGACTCTACGTGTTACATAATCTATGCGGTTGCATAAGATTATTGTCAATCCCCTGTATTTCTAAAGGGATGGCCCTTTTCATATCACGGGCGGGACTTTCCATGGAATATTACAGAAAGCCCGCGAAATACGTGAAGTCACATGGGACCTGGTTGAGTCCTCAGTTTTCAGTTGGACGTCAGGCAGTAAAGATGTCCTGCCTTAACTGGAACTCAGCATACGCGCGCTATGTTAGTCAGATATTTAGTTACATGAAATGTTTAATTAAGTAAATAAAAGCTTAAGAAAATAACCCGGTCTTGTGGTTGGTAAATGTCTTGGTAACAAGACTGATCTAGAAGAAGAAGAAATGAGTTAAGTGCGACCGACCACCAAGACGAAGTGACCAAGACGAAGTCGAGATGTTAGAAGAGACCTAGAAGAAGACGTAAGATGTCAAAGACGCCAGAAGAAGTTAGAAAGAAAGTAAAAGGGTATACAACATACGTTCTTTATTTTTCAATAATATACATCTTACAACCCGTATGTAATATTGGTAAGTACTGCTTACCAATGATTATTCTTAACTTTAATAAAAGTGACTCTACGTCGATTACTTCTGATAATGGACATTTGGCAATAGTATTATGCAATCTGTTTTACTTTCGTAATTTCTTTCGGACATACATACACACAACTGCCCTTTATATATGTATAGATTACATTCGGACATACATACACACAACTGCCCTTTATATATGTATATTTATCTATACGTATAGAGACAGTTCTTCCAGGCCTTTGTCGTATCAGTGCTGCTGTATGGCTGCACCACCTGGACCCTAACGAAGTGACTAGAGAATAAACTAGATGGGAGCTGCACAAGAATGATACGGGGGATCATGAACAAGACGTGGAAACAACACCCCACGAGAAAGAAGCTGTATGGCCACCTGCCACATATCACCCAAACCATCCGAGTAAGACGGACAAGACACGCAGGACACTGCTGGAGAAGCACTGCTGGAGAAGCAAGGACGAACTCATAAGTGACGTCCTCCTTTGGAAGCCAGCACATGGGCACGCCAGTGTGGGCTGACCAGCAAAGACGTACATTGATCAGCTCTGTACGGATACAGGATGCTGCATAGAGGACCTCCCGAGAATGATGAGCGATAGGGACGGATGGAGAGAGATTATCATGGATATCCGCGCTGACAGCGCGACATGATGATGATGACCCCTTCAGACCCCTTAATTCAAACTCTGAAACTGTATGGTAATTGTATGAAGATAACTTATTTTAAGGTAATAAAAAAAAAAGACCCGAACAGATTATCTTAAACTGTAATAAAAAACACTTGACGTTATTTATTCTTAAAAATGGACATTTTACAAATCTATATGCAATATAGGTAAGAAATCATCATCATCATCATGTCGCGCAAGCAGCACGGGTATCCATGACTATCTTTCGCCAACCTTCCCTACTACTGGGAGGTCCTCCGTGCAGCATCCCGAATCCTCGCATAGTTGGTCAATGTAGGTCCTTAGTGGGCGTCCTACGTTAGCATGTCCATGTGTTGGCCTCCACAGGAGAACGTCGTTTATGAGCTCGTCCCTGCTTCTCCAGCAGTATCCTGCATGCCTAGTCCGTCTCACCCGGATGGTTTGTGAGATGGGGGACAGGTGACCATACAGTCGCTTCTTTGTGGGGTGCTGCTTCCACGACTTGTTCAGGACTGCTCGCAACATTCTTGTGCAGATCCCATCTAGCTTATTCTCAAGGCGATATGTTAGGGTCCAGGTGGTGCAGCCATACAGCAGTACTGATATAACCACAGCCTGGAAGAATTGTCGCTTTAGCTTGTCAGTGAGATCAGATCTCCAAATTATTGATAATCTGTTTGTGGCCGCCCATACCTTTCCCATACGTGTATTAACATCGCTTTCTGTAGATGAGATAGTACTACCTAGGTATGTGAACTGTACTACTGGCTTAAGAGGCTTACCGTCAAGTATGGAGATGTCTCCTTTCTCTTTGAAGCACATGAACTCGGTTTTATCGGAGTTCACATAGAGGCCGATATTCTTTGCTGCCTTCTCCAGGTTATTTTACGCATAATTATTCTTAACTTTAATAAAAGCGACTCTACGTTCTTTGTTTTTCAATAATATACATCTTACTGTTACATAATTATTAGATACCTAATATTTATGTGCAATAGTGTAGAAATAAAAATGGCTGTTATAAGTTACAGCCCACAGCCTTGAAGGATGAGTGACAAGGCTTGACCTCAGTCCTAACCTTCTGGTGGATACCGTGGGAATCGGTGGAGGAGACCCTCTTCCGGTTTAGATTAGAAATACATTAGAAATAGATTTTAGTCGGCGAGAAACTACGACGGTGGTGAGTCGTGTTATACACGTTCCGACTCGCTCTGCGCAGATGTCTGGTTGGGGATTTAAAAATAAAGTAAGATAAAAGAAAATCGGAGTCTTGTATTATTACCTCTAAAAACTAACAATGACACATGGCTTCTGATAAAGAGAAATTCCCAATAGAAGACCAGACCCGAAGTCCTCAAGAGAAGTCCAGACGTTAGAAGATTCCAGACCAAGACAAGATGTTATAAGATTCCAAAGACGGCCAGAAGAATAGAGTAAGAAAGAAGTAAGTAAAGAAGTAAAGAAGAAGGGTATGCAACATTACAACCCGTATGTAATATTGGTAAGTACTGCTTACCAATAATTTTTCTTAACTTTAATAAAACTGACTCTACGTCCATTACTTCTGATAATGGACATTTGGCAATCGGTATGTAATAAGGGTAAGTACTGCTTCCGAATAATTATCCCCATTTTGCTAATTGATAAATCCCGTACTATGGCCATTACAAGCATTAATATAAGGAAATAGCAATTTAGGAATAACATTAGTTGAAAAAACATTACTTGGGATTTTGTAAGGTTTGATACAGGTTGGGTGCATGAAGAGGGGGGGGACAGAGGAGGGTTAGTGAGAGAGGGGGGGGGGTAAAAGTATAAATTATGGCACTGCGTCATACCAATCCCGGTAATTCCATTGGAACAGATTCATATTTTACATTTTCTAATACGGATAACCTAATTCCTTTTTTATTAGTACTAGCAAAATAAAAATAAAAACGCCCTCTGGGCGACGTAAAATAAATATTGCCTGTGGGGATGCGAGTTGAAAATTTAATATCAGAGAGTTTGTATCATGAGTAAAGTAAAATCATAAAATTCATTAAAGGAGTAAAAAATAAAATAAATTTATTAAAGGAATAAAAAATTAAAAAAATTTGAAATAGAATCTTAGTTCTGATAACTTTAAATATGTATTAAAATAAAACAAACTATATATAGATATATAATACCAGTCATGTATTTATTAAAACTTGTTTTAAAAAACAATGAGGACTGTCTAATGTTGCATGTTCAAATTTTGAGTGTATTTATTCTATGTTATTACGATTTTGGGTAATGTGACGTAAGTAGTGACGTAGTTTTTGTTACAGACAAAAACTGGAAGCGAATCTCCATTATCATTACTAGTACAAAATAAAAAAAACGCCCCCCGGGTGATGTAAAAATAGATTTTTGAAACATATTGCCTGAGGGGTGGGAGTAAAAAAATTCAATGTCAGCGAGTTTGTACCCTAAGTAAGTAAAATCATAAAATTCATTAAAGGATTAAAAAATAAAACAATTTGAAATGTAAACTTTAAATATGTATTAAAATAAAACAAACTATATATAGATATATAATACCAGGTATGTATTTATTAAAACTTGTTTAAAAAAACCAATGAGGACTGTCTTAGATTGCATGTTCAAATTTTGAGTGTATTTATTCTATGTTATTACGATTTTGGGTAATGTGACGTAAGTAGTGACGTAGTTTTTGTTACAGACAAAAACTGGAAGCGAATCTCCATTATTAATATATAGATTTTATTCGTTTCACCCTCATTTTCACGTTTCGTTTGCCTTCCTGGCACACAACCACCAAGACGCCCAAGAAATAATCACACGATTCGCGGACAACCATACAACTCTTTTCTTTGGATAATATTTAAAAGACACACTCAGTGACTACAATAACAAAAGCATGATTAAACTTTTAAGATTAAATTGAAATGTTGATTTAACATATAATTCCTGTTGTAAATATCAAAGATGCAATGTTTTATAATAATAATACACAGATGGCTTCTTTTCACACAAACAAACCTTATCAATAAAGTGTGGGTAGTCCAACGGTAAAGGAACTACTGTTCCTCCAACATCGAGAGCAACAGTAGAGTACACACACACACACACACACTCTCTCTCTCTCTCTCTCTCTCTCTCTCTCTCACACACACACACATATATATATATATGTTGGAAGGAACAATAGTACTTTTACTGATGTATACCGTTGGATTACCCATATATATATATATATATATATATATATATATATATATATATATATATATATATATATATATATATATCTTATTATAATGGAGATTGTGTGTTTTTCTGCCTGTAACCGAAACTATATTCCTACTCAAGTCACAATTCTCTTAGTTATTGACATCACATTCTCCATGATTTTATTTTTATCTAAACCTCAATTATTAATAAAATTGTCTTACATTATTAATACTGTTAACTATGTCTATATACTAATAACATGCAATTATATTGATATATACAACAAAATAGTGGTTTACAGTGTGAACGGAAAGGCTAATTTGCATATTAATATTAAAAAATCGAATTTAATAAATATGTGCTTAGTATTATTGATTTCTAACTGTTTGGTTTTATTTTAATGAATATAAGCAAAAATCTCTTCAATGAATCTTAAATGAAATCCATTAACAAGAAAAAATAACTGTCATTTTATTCTTTACTTCCTCTTTTAACTAAATACTTAAATTAGAAAAAATAACAATGAAAGACGAGAGTGATAGAAGAGTAAGTTTCAGTTGTTCTATTTTTCGATTATACCCCCCTCTGTTTCAAATCTTTTTATCTATTTTTATCTATAATATTTTATTACATTAAAACTTAAATACTTGCACCCGGAGCGTGCATATATTTGCTAGTAATTATAATATACAGATGGCTTCTTTCCACACAAACAAACCTTATCAATAAAGTGTGGGTAGTCCAACGGTAAAGGAACTACTGTTCCTCCAACATTGAGAGCGACAGTAGAGCACAACACACACACACACACACACACACACACACACACACTCTCTCTCTCTCACACACACACATATATATATATATGTTGGAAGGAACAATAGTACTTTTACTGATGTATACCGTTGGATTACCCATATATATATATATATATATATATATATATATATATATATAATAGGGTAAACTATAGACACGTGTTTCGAGGTATCACCTCTCATCAGTATAGTTATACGATTTTTGGCAGCTGCCTCTGGCTGGGTTCGAGACCCGAACGAACTTACGCTCGCCAAGCCTCTTACCCACACATCCACAGTCAGTCGCCAAGTATAGCAGGCTATTTAATCGCTATATTTCTAAGGGGAAATGACCTTCACCTAGAGTTCTCAAACTTTTGTAAACAAAGTGAGATTTAGCTGAGCCGAATACGGTGAATCTGCAATTATATATATATATATATATATATATATATATATATATATATATGTGTGTGTGTGTGTGTGTGTGTGTGTGAGGTATCCAAAACTTGGTAGTAAGGTACGATTCTATATGTGATTTCACTTAGCGCTAATACCCTTGGGAAAGGTATGAATTCTACTCTCCCTCCAGCTATGGGTAAATAGTAGGGCAGACTGGGCTCTTTAACCTTGGTTAGGCAACCAGTCTAGGAGAAGGAAAACTCTGAATTCAAAACATGTTAAACTCCGCTTAAGAAATTGACCTTGTGTCACATCCTGCTCGTGCGGAGGAGTTGTTAAATATATATGTGTGATTTCCAAGACACACTGTATTATTATTGTATGATCCAGTACGTATAAATACAGTGAATCTTTAAATCACTGAAGAGAGATCAATGTATAATACTCTTTTTAGATTATACACAGAGCAATATTTATCTTTAAAGGAAAGAAAAACTCAACACCGTTATTCCATAATGATTTTATTTCGACCATTGGTGTGATGCTGAAATCCAGTATTACCAATCAACTCTTGCGACACAACCGCTGCCAAACTGCATTGGTTCCTTACCTTTCATTTGGATCACAGTGGCAGTGTGGAGATTTGGGGTATTTGCTGCTTGGGCCACAGCTCATCCTCCATATAAACCCACCCAGGCTATATAGTTAAAAAATGAACACTACTCCATCGTCTCTCGTAGACGGAAGGATTTCAACAACAATGCGTATCCGGCCTAACTGACTGACTAAGCTCAGAGCCTTTGTTCCCACAGTCTGTGTGTCAACGGAAAGAAGGCCACCAAAAGGTTATTTCCTATCAATCATCTAACCGTACGGATTTTGAATTTCAACGACTTTTAATTCAAATTTAACTCTACATTAACCGTAAAAAAAAACAACAACAAAAAAAAAAAAACAAAAAAAAACAACAACGGTTTATCAATATATATATCCGTTGCACCGTGGGTCCAACTGGTGTAACAATATCAAGGTTCATTAAAAAAAAAATTCAGACCGATAATTGGTCTGTAGTTGCTTGTTGTAATCTTGTTTTCTTTCTCTCTTGCTTTTTTGAAATACTATTTCTGGATGAGAGTACTTTTTGACATCGATTCGGGGATGTTTGCTTCTTGTAGGCACATTTGCGCAGTATGAGAAGCTGATTGTTTGAAGCAGAATTCACGAAATCCCACTGGGGCCTGGTGCATTTTAATTTGCAATTTCCTTGAGTGTCCCTCTTAGGGATTCAAGATGCATTTCCGCTTCCGGCCTTTCTTGTTTTTCGTGCTTGATTAACTATTCAACCCTTCTGTTGTGTTATCTACTCTGTTCCCAAAAGGTTTTTTTTATTTTTTTTTTTTCTTTTTTATTTCCGCTGCGTACGATGGCACAATTTTCTTCGTGTCTTTATCGTTTACATTTGGCTTGGATTTCCTATCAGAGTCTTGGAAATTCCTATTTTGCCTTTATCTTTTTAGCCTTTGTCAATATATCTTTTAAGACTTTGGTTGTTACGATTTCTGTGGCCATTTTTAGGCTTCAAGTGAGAGCACTTTACAATGGAGATCCTTTGTGTTGAGCAGAAGCTGATACTTAGTGAAGAATCCTTTGGTTGTTCCTCGGTGTTCCTTAGTGTTGGTAGAATACTTTGGTTGTTCCGCGGTGTACCTTAGTGTTGGGTAGAATCCTTTGGTTGTTCCCTGGTGTTCCTTAGGGTTGGATAGAATCCTTTGGTTGTTCCTCAGTGTTCCTTAGTGTTGGGTAGAATCCTTTGGTTGTTCGTCGATGTCCATTGCTGCTGGGTAGAATCCTTTGGCTGTTCTTCGATGTCCCTTAGTGCTGGGTAGAATCCTTTGTTTGTTCCTCGGTGTCCCTTAGTGTTGGGTAGAATCCTTTGGTTGTTCCTCGGTGTTCCTTAGTGTTGGTAGAATCCTT
>CM042175.1:1276537-1301537 GCA_023376005.1 Doryteuthis pealeii
ATTATCGAATCTTATTCGATACATGCATTTATAATTGCCTTCAAGCAGAAATATAAATAATAATTTATTCAACTTGCTTCTATAAAAAAACAAACATCCAAAAATCTTATATATTATATATATATATAATATATATATATATATATATATTATATGGAGGATATGTGCTTGATTGAAGTCATACCCAATTTTGAAAATTAATTAGTTAATAATTAATGAATTTAGGCGGGCATATATGTTCAAATGTAAGGCTAAACAAATCGAGAAAATGTCAATCCCTGAATGTACATTTCGACCTATTAATTCTCATCAGCAAGGTTATAGACATGGGAGACTGTTCCGTGTGTGACTCAAAACCTCGACTACCAAGCTGACAGGCGAGGACTCTAAGAATCTGGGAATGGCCTGCTAGTGTAACCGTTATAGATTTTAATTAAGCACATATCCTCCAAAGACTTGTCGGATAAAAGCCATATCAAATAAACACATTTGTTTGTTTACTTATTGTCATATATATATATGTATATATATATATATATATATATATATATATATATCTTTTCATCATTATTGTTAACTTCTTCCTGTGACCTTATATATATATCACATTGTTAATTAAACAATTACCTTTCAAAGGGAATCTAGATTTATTCCTGTAGTTGTATCTATCGTTCTGGTTATTTTCTGTTTTATTCATTTGATATGTTAGAATTAATGTCAGTTTATATACATCACACATACAGCATTACACTATATATTTTACAATTGTGCTTTATTGGTTAATTTAAAATGATTATCTTCTCGGNGAGAGAGTGTATGTATGTGTGGTGAGTGTGTGTGTGGGTATGTGTGTGTGTGTGAGTGTGTGTGTATGTGTTGTGTGTATGTGCGTGTATGTATGTGTGTGAGTGTGTGTGTGCGTATGTGTTGTGTGTGTATGTGTGTGTGTATGTGCGTGTATGTATGTGGTTGTGAGTGTGTGTGTGCGTATGTGTGTGTGTGTGTGTGTGTGTGTGTGGGGGTATGTCTGTGTGTGTCTGTGTGTGTGTGTGTGTGTGAAAAGATTAATACAGATTGATAGGTAGATGTAAACAGATTCAGATTATATATATGTATAACAGATTGAAATGGATAGATATGAAACCACACACACACACACACACACACACACACACATACACACACGCACATACACACACATACACACACATATCTATCTATCTGTCTATCTTCTATTATTATACTAAAGCTGAGATAAACACTTTTTTATTTCCTAAAGGCTTTTTTCCTATTTATATTAATGAAACAAAATTTATACTAAGATATTCCTTGGTTTAAGGACTACTTAATGTTTGAAAAAAATTCCACTTTAATTGGTTTTAATTAGTCATAATTACCAATTAAGTCAAAAATTGACCCGTCCCACTCTGTCATTCTGCAGTACTCTCACCCTCTCTATGTTTTAGTAAAAATGAGAGTGAAAACAGAGAGTTATTGTGTTAGAGACATTTAAATATTCTTAAATTTAATTAGGGGTGAGCAGGTAATGTCGTTACCACCGTGGACAAATACTGGATTCACCCGTCCAAGAAAGCCCCCTCTCCAGTAGATATAAAAAGGGTATTTTTGCTGTGACGTCAAGGAAGGGTGGTGTAGATGGTAACGTGGTACTCCTGGGTAGAGAAAGCGGTCTTGTTCGGGCTAACTTTTTTTTCTTTTTTTTTCTTTTTTATGGTAAAAGTGTTTGTAGCTCGTTATTACTGTGTTGGAATCTGTATTGGTCGGGCTAAAATTTATTTTGCTGAAAGAGTTTTTAACTCCTAACTACAATATAGTTAGATTTTGTGTTTAGCTCTGTTGTGCGAGCCAACGTTTTTTTTTTTCTTTTCCATTTGAAAGGGATATCCCCCCCCCCGTCTTTTCTCGACAAGTAAATGTATTTTCTATTTGATTTTGTTTGATATAAGATATATTAAACAATATTTTCGAAACTCGGTCATGTTTACTTAGACTTTTTTTCTTCTAGTTTTGAATAAAATGGAAAATATTTGCATTTACTTGTTGAAAAAAACCTGGGGGTAGGTTACTTTTATCACCTTGTCGATTAAAACGCCTTCAAACCGCTAAAAATATTTTTAATTTGGCGGGGGGGGGGGGTTAAAATATTTACATTTGCGTATGGAGAAAACTTTTCTGAAGGCACGGCTTAGTGTTTTAGGGCAGGAGTCTAGGGCGTATTTATGCGATATGCCCTTTTTTCTTTACACATTACACTTGTAATTTATTTTTAATACATTTTATACTTATTTATTTTAATACATTTATACTAGGCACTGCAAAATGGCAAATCCCTATTTTACAAAACACATCTACCCACCCCCACTCGATTGAATAAAAATTAACAAAAATCTGGTAATTATCCGATTTTAATGAAATTTTCAATCTTTATTCATCAATGAATGGGGTTTTAAATGCATCAGTTATTGTATTTCAAAACTTGCTGATTTTTTTCATGTCATTCAACTTTGCCCCCCCCCTCTTTAATTTTTTGAGGGATGTAAAATATTGAGATTTATATGGTGCTATTCGCAGAAATGCCTCCCGCCTTTAAAAAATTCTAGGCGGTGATAAAACAACCCCACTTACGAATGAAGTCCCCCATCTGATGCGGTGCTGCGGAAAAAAATCGACACTTAAGGCGTTTTTTCCGAAAAGTTAATGTGATATTTTACTCACTCCAGTCTTTTTTCGACAAATAAATGTAAATATTTTAACCCTCTTCCTTCTTTGAAATATTTAGTGGGCGGGGGGGGGGGGCTATTTACAAAAATATTTACATTTGCTTGTCGAAAAATTAAAAAATATTTTATGGTACGATCAAAATATCACGTGATTAGTTTACGCCATATTGAAGTAAGAAACGCAATTCACTTTTCATGATAACTTTTTTAAATTTATTTATTTTGTTTATACAGTTTATAATACAAAGCAATAAATCCAATTATATGCTTCCAAATAATTTCATTTACTTATACTTTTAAGAACATTTATAAGTATTTACTTTTTCATTAAATTAGCTTACCCTCAATCCTACATATTCCTTTTCATTTTAGGGTTTCTACTGTGACTATTATATCCGTATTAATTCCTAATTTAAGCACGCTGGTGTCCGTATTTTTGCAATAAATGTTTTATTTTTCTTGCACCCGTTATGTTACAATACTAAATATATTTCCTTTATTTATTTTAATATTCACTTCAATGTGTATATTCTAAAAGTTTTTATTTTGTGAGAATGTTTAGTTTTAAAGTGGGGGTTCGTTTTTACACTTCAACTTTTTACTCGTAAATTCTTACCATAAAATGCCCAAGCCAAATTTTATGGCAGGAATTTACGAGTAAAAAGTTGAATATTACCTTTTGTTGTTATTTATTTATTTATTTTTTTTTGGCTTTGGTACTCTAAAATAAAAACGTCAGATTTTAATCATCGTCGACGAAAAAACAAAATTACGGTCATAAAAGGAGGATGCAATTTATGCCTAAATTGTAAAACGAGCCCCCACTTTAAAACTAACCATTCTCACAAAATAAAAACTTTTAGAATATGCACATTGAAGTGAATATTAAAATAAATAAAGAAAATATATTTAGTATTGTAACATAACGGGTGCAAAAAAAATAAAACATTTATTGCAGAAACACGGACATAAAATGGGGGTTCAGTTTATTTTATGGTAGGAATTTACGAGCAAATAATCCTTTATTACCAATGATTTTTAATGTAATTTTTAATATTAATGTCAACAAAGAGACAACTCCACAATCCCAAAGCTCCAGAACATGAGCATTACAACCGGAGGCAGTTTAGCGCCAACTAAGTCTCGTTAAATAATAATATCTTATTATAATGAAGATTGTTGGTTTGTATGTCTGTAACCGAAACTATATTACTATTCAAGTCACAAATTCCCTTTGTTATTTACATCACATTCTCCATGATTTTATTTTTATTTAAACATCAATTATTAATAAAATTGTTTTACATCATTAAGACTGTTGACCATATCTACATAATAATAACATGCAATTGTATTTATATATACAAGAAATAGCGGTTTACAGTGTGAATTGGAAGGCTAATTTGCATATTGATCTTAAAAATTTGATTTTAATAAATATATGCTTAGTATTATTGATTTCTAATTGTTTGGTTTTAAAATAATGAATATGAGAAAAAATCTCGAGGATAAATCTTAAAAGAAATCCATTAACAAAAAGCAATAACTGTAATATTATTCTTTGCTTCCTATTTTAACTAAATAGTTAAATTAGGAAAATTTACCAATGAAAGACGGGAGTAAGGGAAAATGATGGAAGAGTTTCAAAGTTGTTCTATTTTTCAGTCATACCCCCTCTGTTCCAAATATTTTTATCTGAATTCTTATTCAGTTTCATTATCTTTTCTAATTTAACATGATATTTTATTATATTAAAATTTAAATACTTGCACCCGGAGGGTGCATATATTTGCTAGTTGATGATAATCTTATTATAATGGAGATTGTGTGTTTTTCTGTCTGTAACCGAAACTATATTCCTACTCAAATCACAATTCTCTTAGTTATTGACATCACATTCTCCATGATTTTATTTTTATCTAAACCTCAATTATTAATAAAATTGTCTTACATTATTAATACTGTTAACTATGTCTACATACTGACAACATGCAATTATATTTATATATACAACAAAATAGCGGTTTACAGTTTGAACGGGAAAGCTAATTTGCATATTAATATTAAAAAATCGAATTTAATAAATATGTGCTTAGTATTATTGATTTCTAACTGTTTGGTTTTATCTTAATAAATATAAGCCAAAATCTCTTCAATGAATCTTAAATGAAATCCATTAACAAGAAAAAATAACTGTCATTTTATTCTTTACTTCCTCTTTTAACTAAATACTTAAATTAGAAAAAATAACAAGAAAGACGAGAGTGATGGAAGAGTAAATTTCAGTTGTTCCATTTTTTATTATACTCCCTCTATTTCAAATCTTTTAATATACTCCCTCTGTTTCAAATCTTTTTATCTGTATTCTTATCTAGTTTCATTAGCCTTTTCTAATTTAATATAATATTTTATTACATTAAAACTTAAATACTTGCACCCGGAGGGTGCATATATTTGCTAGTATTAATAAATATACAACAGAGCTAAATAACCCGATATTTCCAGAACAGCGACACCAGATGAAAAGTGACACGTGCAAGAAAGGGTATCTCCAATGGTTCCGACACGCTTCTCTCTTTATGTTGAGAGGTCAATCACATAGGCACGTACATACACATCAAAAAACCCAACTCTCTCTCTACTGCTGCTACTGCTTATGGGCAGTCTAAGGGTCAGTGTGCCCCTTTTTCTAAATCAACTGATCTGTAAAGTCTGATATAGAATCTTCTGGCTACTAGCAACAGAAAAACACCTCCCGGGCGTCGTAAAAATGAATTTTTGAAAGACATTGCCTGAGAGGGTGGGAGTTGAAAATCCAATGTCAGTGGGTTTGTAAACAAAATCATCAAATTTTTTAAAGGAGTAAAAAAAACAAACAAACAAAAAAAAAATAATTTGAAATGAAAACTGAGCCCCGTCCCTCTCAAATAAAATGTTGCATGCATGTATATATTTACCAAACCCCTCCGCACGAGCAGGATGCGACACAAGGTCAATTTCTTAAGCGGAGTTCAACATGTTTGAATTCAGAGTTTTCCTTTTCCTAGACTGGTTACCTAGCCATGGTTAAAGAACGCAGTCTGCCCTGCTATTTACCCATAGCTGGAGAGAGAGTAGGATTCATACCTTTCCCAAGGGTATTAGCGCTAAGTGAAATCCAATTACCACGTCCAGGATTTGAACTCGGGGCGACGAGTCCATTTCCCATGACTTTAACCATTACACCACGCGCTTTCTACTTCCTAAAATGTTGCGTGCATCTAATAATCAAACAATTATTTTGAATATTTTCCCCATCAATTTTCCACAAAATCGTAGGTATTTATTTATTTGTAAACTTTTTAGGTAACTTCTTGTTACTGTAAAAAAAAAGGACGAGAGTAAAAAAGCAATTTTTAAAATTGCTTACTCAAATTTTGGGTGTATATAGCATAAGAATATTGTGACGTAAGCCGTGACGTAGAGCTATGACGTAGTTTTTGTTACAGACAGAAATACAGACAATCTCCATTATTAATAGATTTTTCTGGATATCAAGGAAATGTGTAAGGTTCTTATTTTGTACTAAGATATTTCCTAAATGAAATAACAGATTGTTTAGATTTATATATTTTTTTTTAAATCATTGAAATATTTTGTTATTAGGGAGTCCACATGTCATGGATGGTGGGAAACCTTTTTGGTTGTATTGGAAGTATAGAAAAATATAAAAGATAATAAACTAATTCACGCTCAGAGTTGCCGAGGCATGGAATAAGCTGCCTGCGTCCAATGTGGGCTGCCGATACACTGCATCTTTCAAAGCCTCCATGCTTCCTGTAGTCCACCAACACTAGACCTGAAACTCCCATCCACACATATATGCACGCACGCGCACACATACATGTATATTGTTACTGTGCGCGGTTCATGTTCCTGACACTAATACATTATTCTATGAACTAGACATGAGACTTTGATGAGTTGTGGTGCACCTGAGCACTGTACACAAAAAAAATCATTATTGCTCACAGGAAGAGAGATGCGAACGGACTATCCAATCCCAATCAAGAACAGCCTAAGAATAATATCTAAGTATCACTCTGACTCCAGTAAAGTCCCGCTAGTTAAAACTGCGGGGAAGGACACGAAAGGAGTGAAATCTTATTATAATGGAGATTGTGTGTGTATCTGTCTGTTACCGAAACTACGTCACCACTAACGTTACTCTTCCCTTAGTTATTTACGTTATATTACGCTATTAAATAATCAGATGAAATTGAAATAATGATAATAATAAATAGGAAAATGTAAAAATTATTATTTATTATTATTATTATTATTATCATTATTTCAATTTCATCTGATTATTTTAATAATAATAATAGCGTAATCCGTATACATTTTGATAAACTGACCGAAACACATGTGTAAGTGATATCGATTAAATTTCTTTTCTTTACTCATTTTTCCTCATATTGTTGGATTCAATTCCTTTCCATTCTTACATATATATATATATATATATATATATTATATATATATATATATTATATATATATATATGAAAGTTAGGGTAGGGTAGACAGAGTTAGTGACCATTGTGAGTGTTAATTTCTCGCTTATGTAATCACAATCAAATAGTCAGAAATTGTCAGTCCTAAGCACCATTGACTGTGTCTGCTAATAACCTTAGATACACATTTTTCTAAAAGCTATAAGGAGGGAGACATAGAATATATAGGCATAACAAGGGATACAATCACAAAACAACAGAGGTTGAGAACCACTCATCTAATACAACAATTCAAAACACACACACAATAAATCATCGGTACAGAATAGTTTTAGGATTTACACAACATTGAATACATATCAACATGCTTGACAACAAAACTTAAATCAACATTGGACAAATTAAAAGAAAAGCAAAAAGAAAACTGTGTATTGTGGGAGATATTGTTTTAGCATGATATCTTGGTGCATTTTCAAGGATGTGTGTATATTCTAATTTTGTTGAAAAGATAATTGGAAGAAGTGTATATATATATATATATATATAGATAGATATTATATACTTTGGTAGGGATAAATTTATTATTTCTATTTGTCGACATGTGTTTTCGACCATTCACTTACACAAAGTATGGGGAGTAAATAGGGATAAATCTGACAGTATGTAGAAAATAGAAAACAAAATATTCCCAAAAATTAATTTATTCTTGATGGAGAAGTCGACATTATAATGTTTCGGTTTTAGTAACCTTCAACAGGATCGAATTATGAAGACGGTCATCTAGACAGTTTTCATAATTCGAGTCCTGATGAAGGTTGCTAAACCAAAATGTCATAACGTTGACTTCTCCATTAAGAATTATGAATGGGTCATCGACAGTCTTCATAATTCGAGTCTGATGAAGGTTGTTAAAACCGAAACGTTATAATGTTGATTTTTCCATTGAGAATAAAGTCATGTTTTTTAAATACTCTCTTTTTCTATACACAGTATTCTATTTAAAAACATTTTAAATATAAAAATAAATAATAGTATAGAAAAAAAATGTCATCATCAGGGCAGAGTGTTTTGTATTTAAAAATAAAAACGTGTAATACAAGAGAAATATTTAAAATTGATTATGACAAAATGGAATCTTCTTTAAAAAAAAAAAAAAAACTCAAAAGTGTTTCTGGTTTGAAAAAATTGGAAATACTTTACAGATTATGTTTTGTAATTTGAAAAGAAGATTTTTAAATGGGGAGTTTATAAATATTTGAAAAAAAATATGCTTGCTGTTACGTATTTGGGAAAATTTTTGGTTTGATAAATTTAGGTGTTTACAAAGTTATTGTATTATTTGCTTTTATTTTTTTAAATCGAAACACTCTGCCCTGATGATGACCTACTGTTTACACACTTAATTTTGTTTTCTATCATTATTTCATTTTATTTTTATATTTGAAATAATCTTAAATAGAATACTGTGTGTAAACGAATTTTGGTCGAAACACATGTCAACAAATAAAAATAGTTTCATCCATACCAAAGCATGTTGAAAGGATAAATAAATAAAGGAAAGAAAATGTTGAATGGATAAAATTGATTTAATATTAGTTTACTAACACGTAAATTATTAAATCAATTTTATCCATTCAACATTTTTTTTTCTTTATCCTTTCAACATATCGTCAGATTCATTTCCATTTTCAACTTACATTCCAAAGTATGTATATATTTTTCTTCCAATTATCCTTTCAACTTATCTGTCAGATTCATTTCCATTTTTTCTTACACATTTCAATCTGCATTCAAAGTATTTTGTTTTCTATAGGAAACCCAAAATGTTCACTATTCACAATTCTTAACATAATTCCTTTTGGATTATTTGGACTATTGTCCTCATCTTTATTGTTATCTGTACAACGTTTCAGCTGATGTGACTCCAGCTTTCTATGGCAGGGTTTTTCCTCTCAATTCGGGAACCTTCTCGTTGTAATCAAGAGCCTTCATGGAACTTTGAACCCAACCCTTTATTCTATTCACTGGGGTATACTGTTCTCATTCCGCTAACCCTGATGGGTACAAGTGTTAAGCTGTGTTAATTATTATTCTATGTTACTGTCGCCTTGACCAGGATTGAACCTGCAGCCTAAAGATAACTGTCACTTAGACTGTATTAACCCAACGCCTATCCTAACAAGAAAAAGTAATTAATTAATCGAGTATTAAAACTAAAGAAATTTTCATACATTTTGAAAGAGCAGCATTTTATCTTCAACAAGTTTTTTTTTCTCTGTCTCTCTATCCATAACTACTCCCTAAAAATAATACATGGTTCCAATTTGGGGTTGGTTTTTTTTGGGGGGGTGATTTTGATCTTTTGTTGTCCTGCCTAATTTACGTTATGTTTTTACCATGCTGGTGTCAGGCGAATTTCCAGCCC
Source organism: Doryteuthis pealeii (assembly GCA_023376005.1). Classification (NCBI taxonomy): domain Eukaryota; kingdom Metazoa; phylum Mollusca; class Cephalopoda; order Myopsida; family Loliginidae; genus Doryteuthis; species Doryteuthis pealeii. The sequence continues at coordinate 1,286,199 of CM042175.1, forward strand.
AACTTAAAGTATTTTTGTTGCTTTTTGTTGGCAAATTAATGTAGATATTTTATACGCCTTCTCCAGATTTTTATCAGCCAATCAACATAGATTTTTACACCACAACCCCTCCCACTAAATCCCCCAACCCTGATTGAATTTTTACAAAATTCAAACTCAAATTTCAAAATTTTCATACTGAATTTTTTTTGTACACTTAGAGATTTGTACAAATTCAATTGAAAAAATTTTTTTTTTTAAAACAGGGTTTGTAAAATATCAACATTATTTGCAACAAAAGCAACAAAAATACTTTAAGTTGGGCTGGAAATTCGCCTGACACCAGCATGGTAAACATAACGTAAATTAGGGCAGGACAACAAAAGATCAAAATCACCCCCAAAAAAAACCAACCCCAAATTGAACATGTATTATTTTTAGGGAGTAGTATGGATAGAGAGACAGAGAAAAAAACTTGTTGAAGATAAAATGCTGCTCTTTCAAAATGTATGAAAATTTCTTTAGTTTTAATACTCGATTAATTAATTTACTTTTTCTTGTTAGGATAGGCGTTGGGTTAATACAGTTCTAAGTGACAGTTATCTTTAGGCTGCAGGTTCAATCTGGTCAAGGGCGACAGTAACATAGAATATATAATTAACACAGCTTACCACTTGTACCCAGTCAGGGTTAGCGGAATGAGAAAGTATACCCAGTGAATAGAATAAAGGGTTGGGTTCAAAGTTCCATGAAGGCTCTTGATTACACGAGAAGGTTCCCGAATTTGAGAGGAAACCCCTGCCATAGAAAGCTGGAGGTCACATCAGCTGAAACGTTGTACAGATACAATAAAGATGAGGACAATAGTCCAAATATCCAAAAGGAATTATGTTAAGAATTGTGAATAGTGAACATTTTGGGTTTCCTATAGAAAACAAAATACTTTGAATGCAGATTGAAATGTGTAAGAAAAAATGGAAATGAATCTGACGATAAGTTGAAAGGATAATTGGAAGAAAAATATACATACTTTGGAATGTAAGTTGAAAATGAAATGAATTGACGATATGTTGAAAGGATAAAGAAAAAAAATGTTGAATGGATAAAATTGATTTAATAATTTACGTGTTAGTAAACTAATATTAAATCAATTTTATCCATTCAACATTTTCTTTCCTTTATTTATTTATCCTTTCAACATGCTTTGGTATGGATGAAACTTATTTTTATTTGTTGACATGTGTTTCGACCAAAATTCGTTTACACACAGTATTCTATTTAGATTATTTCAAATATAAAAATAAAATGAAATAATGATAGAAAACAAAATTAAGTGTGTAAACAGTAGGTATCATCAGGGCAGAGTGTTTCGATTTAAAAATAAAAGCAAATAATACAATAACTTTGTAAACACTAAAATTTATCAACCAAAAATTTTTCCCCAATACGTAACAGCAAGGCATATTTTTTTTTCAAATATTTTATAAACTTCCCCATTTAAAAATCTTCTTTTCAAATTTACAAACATAATCTGTTAAAAGTATTTCCATATTTTTTCAAACCAGGAAACACTTTTGAGTTTTTTTTTTTTTTTTTAAAGAAGATTCCATTTTGTGTCATAATCAATTTTAAATATTTCTCTTGTATTACACGTTTTTATTTTAAATACAAAACACTCTGCCCTGATGATGACATTTTTTTCTATTACTATTATTTTATTTTATATTTAAAATGTTTTTTAAATAGAATACTGTGTATAGAAAAAGAGAGTATTTAAAAAACATGACTTTTATTCTCAATGGAAAATCAACATTATAACGTTTCGGTTTTAACAACCTTCATCAGGACTCGAATTATGAAACTGTCTGATGACCATTTCATAATTCTTAATGGAGAAGTCAACGTTATGACATTTTGGTTTTAGCAACCTTCATCAGGACTCGAATTATGAAAACTGTCTAGATGACCGTCTTCATAATTCGAGTCCTGTTGAAGGTTACTAAAACCGAAACATTATAATGTCGACTTCTCCATCAAGAATAAATTAATTTTTTGGGATATTTTGTTTTTCTATTTTTCTACATACTGTCAGATTTATTCCTATTTTACTCCCATACTTTGTGTAAGTGAATGGTCGAAACACATGTCGACAAATAGAAATAATAAATTTTATCCCTACAAAGTATATATATCTATCTATATATATATATATATATATCACTTCTTCCAATTATCTTTTCAACAAAATTGAATATACACACATCCTTGAAAATGCACCAAGTATATCATTGCTAAAACAATATCTCCCACAATACAGTTTTTCTTTTTGCTTTTCTTTTAATTTTGTCCAATGTTTGATTTAAGTTTGTTGTCAAGCATGTTGATATTGTATTCAATGTTGTGTAAATCTAAAACTATTCTGTTACCGATGATGTTTTATTGTGTGTTGGTGTTTTGAATTGTTGTATTAGATGAGTGGTTTCTCACCTCTTGTTGTTTTTGTTGATTGTATCCCTTGTTATTGCCTTATATTTTCTATGTCTCCCTCTTATAGCTTTTAGGAAAATGTGTATCTAAGGTTTATTAGCAGACACAGTCAATGGTGCTTAGGGACTGACAATTTCTGGACTATTTGATTTGGTGATTACATAAGCGAGAAATTAACACTCACCAATGGTCACTAACTCTGTGTCTACCTACCCTAACTTCTATATATATTATATATATTATATATATTTATATATATATATATATTATATATATGTAAGAATGGAAAGGGAATTGAATCCAACAATATGAGGAAAATGAGTAAAGAAAAGAAATTTAATCGATTATCACTTACACATGTGTTTCGGTCAGTTTATCAAATGTATACGGATTACGCTATTATTATTATTAAAATAATCAGATGAAATTGAATAATGATAATAATAATAATAATAAATAATATTTTACATTTTTCCTATTATTATTATTATCATTATTTCAATTTCATCTGATTATTTTAATAGCGTAATCCGTATACATTTTGATAAACGGACGAAACACATGTGTAAGTGATATTGATTAAATTCATTTTTATCCATCTACATTTCTTTTCTTTACTCATTTTTCCTCATATATATATATCAGGAAAATGAGTAAAGAAAAATGTAGATGGATAAAAATGAATTTAATCGATATCACTTACATGTGTTTCGGTCCGTTTATCAAAATGTATACGGATTATATATATATATATATTATATAATATATATATGCTCTATCACTGATATTGAGCACTTGCTTTTTATTTAGATATAGCAACTACATTATTGATATATTCTACTGTTTATTTATTTTAATATATATATATATATTATATTATATATATATATATATGAATTGTAGCTATATCTTATAAAAATGAAAGTGCTTTTAGCAGGTTACAAAAGTGATAATTTCTATGCAAATAAAATTGTGAATTAGCAAATGATGCATATCTATGAGTATAAGATGATGTATACTCTATTGTTCTCCCCTCCCTCAACACATGCTGTCTGGATGTGATAATAGTAAATACAAACTGAATGTTCAATATGAAATTGCAATAAACAATGTGATGATTATGATAAAGTGATATAATATTTGGTAATTAATTAAGTAGCTTGTTAAAATACTTCTGGACTCCCCCAATATGACCCCCCCCTCTCCCGATTAACATGGCATGGCCTCAGGTTGAGAACACCTTATTAGAGTGCTAGTTGTAGATACAGTTACCCTCATTTTTGTATCAGTTTGATAATAAGCAGATGGTGATCATAAAGTGATTTATTGTCTTTTTTTTTTTTCCTTTTTAAGTTGTTCTTTCTGTATCTCGTGAGAAGGGGGATAGAGGGAGAGAGCAGGAGAGAGACGATGAGAGAGAGAGAGAAAGAAGAATCGAGGAGCAAGCAGAGAGACAGACAGACGGACAGAGAGATGACAGAGACAGAAAGAGAGACAAAGAAAGAGAGAGAATGTGAAGACTACTGTTCGAAGGATACTATATGTAGGCCAGCTCCACGGCAGAGAACCGAGAGAGAGAAGCAGAGACTCACGACCGACCGAAGAGCAGAGAGACGCCGAAATTCGATGAGATGAGAGAGGACGAGAAACGATCGAAGGAGAGGAGATGTAAAGGCTGCCGTTCGAAAGAGACTATTTAGCCCACTTTTTTACTGAGAACGATGGAGAAGAGAGAGAGAGAGAGAAGAGAGGAGAGAGAGAAAGAGACAGAGAGAGACAGAGAGAGAGAGACAGACAGACCAGGATCAGAACAGAGACAGAGACAGATTAGACAGACCAGACAGGAAGACGTGAAGGCTGCTTTCGAAAATAGCACTATCATAGCCAACTCACGAGAACGAGAGGACAGAGAGCGAGAGGAACGCTAGAGAGATGAGACTGCGAGAGTAGAAGAGAGGATGAGAGAGACGACGGAGAGAGAGAATGATGAGAGAGAGGTGTGAAAGAATGCGATCGAAAGAGGACATTAATTCCCACTCCACTTGGAAGGAAAACTATATATATATATATATATATATATATATATTTAGAGAGAGAGAGGAGACGAGACGAAGATAGATACAGAGAGCGAGAGAGAGATGTGAAGAAATCCTTCGAAAGAAGACTATATAGCCCATTCCATGAGAAGAGGAGGGAGAGAAGAGAGAGAGAGGAGATGATGAGAGAGCATGGATTGAGCGAGAGTGTGTGTGTGTATGTATGTGTGTTGTCGTGAGAGGAGAAGAAGGATGACCAGAGACAGAGAGAAAAAAGGACAAAGACCATGAGAGAGAGAGAGACAGAGACAGAGTGATGCGTTGGAGATGTGATGCCTGCGCACGGAAAGAGTCTACGGCCCACTCCACCCCCACCCCCACGCTCCACCCCCTTACTTCTTCCACCCTTTTGCTAAAAAAACTGGACAGATTGCTTCGCCACCAATATCCAGCTTCTTAGGCCTTTGGTGCCATTTGCTAAGTTTCCAAAACTGCAGCAGACGTCCTCGGAGCCAAAACTTCTGATTTAAAATTTTTTTTTAAAATTTTATTTAATTTTTTTTTGTTTTTGTCTCTCATGAGTTTTCAGGAGAAAAGCGCAATGATTTTAATTTGTAAATCGTTCACATCTATCAATCTATCTATCTTCTATCTATCTGTTATCAATATATCTTATCCATATTCAGTGTCTTTCTATCTATCTATCTATCTATCTAATCTATCAATATATCTATCCATTTCAGTTCTTCTACGATCTATCTATCTATCTATTCTATCAATTATATCTATTCCCATTCAGTTGTCTTTTCTATCTATTCTATCTATCTATCTATCTAATTTCTCATCTATCTATGCATCTATCTATCGATATATCTAAAATCCATTTCCAGTGGTCCTCTTTCTATCTAAGTCTATCTATCAAATATATATCTATCACTTTCAGTGTCTTTCTAATCTATCTATCTTTCTATCTATCTAACTTTCCCATTTTCAGTGTCTTTTTTTCTATCTATCTATCTATCTTATCTAAATCTCTCTAATCTATCTATCTATCTATTATCGATATATCTATCCATTTCAGTGTCTTTTCTATCTATCTATCTATCAATATATCTATCACTTTTCAGTCCTGTCTTTCTATCTATCTATCTATTCTATCTATCTATCAATATATCTTTCCATTTCAGTTTTGTCTTTTCTATCTATCTATCTATCTATCTATTCTAATCATATCTATCTATCTATCCATTTCAGTGTTCTTTCTACTCTATCTATCTATCTATCTCCCCATCAAGTATATCTATCCATTTCAGCTGTTTTCTATCTACTATCTATCAATTACTAATCTATCCATTTCAGTGTCTTTACTTATCTATCTATCTATCAATATAATCATCCATTTCAGTTGCTTTTTCTATCCTATCTATCTATCTATCTATCTATTTCATCTGATTTATATCTATATCGCTGTTGTATAGCTATATAGGGGCCGGTTGCCGTTCGCTCGGAATTGCAAGGTTCTGAGTCAGCATACCGCGTCCTCGCCAACTCAAAGTATGAGTAGCACAAATGTGTATAATCTGATCTGTTGCCAGGTAAAGTGGGGTGGAGTGGGGCCTGACGGGTAGGTGCGGTTGCCCCACCTCTGCAAAAATACTCCCTCATAGGTCTAGCGCTAGTGAAAAGGGTGAGCAGACTCCTTCACTATTCGGCTGTACCGGACAATAGGCCCACTCCGCCACTTAACTACTATATTCCATTCATTTTTCCTTCTATCTTGGTAAATTCAGCTCTCAATCTCATTACTTTTATGACACACCTTTGTATTCTGAAATAAATTAACGGTTCCATTCCGTTGTATATTTTATCTTCGTTAAATTACAGCTTCAAACTCGGCACTTATGACACACCTTTGTATCTCTTTAAACAAAATATAACGTTCCAATCATTGTATTTCATTTCGTTATCTTGGTAAAATTACAGTTTTAAACTCTGGCACTTTTATGAAACACTCTGTATCTGAAAGAATTAACGTTCCTTTTAATGTTCCTTTCTATCTTGGTAAATACAGCTTAATTCTGAACTTTTATGACACACCTTGTATTTTGAAAGAATTAACGTTTCCTTTTAAATGTCCTTTCTTATCTTGGTAAATACAGCTTCAATCTCGACTACTTTTTATGACACACCTGTATTTTGAAAGATGATTAACGTTCCTTTTAAGTGTCCTTTCTCGATCTTTGCGTAAATATCAGCTTCAATCTCTATACTTTTTGACACCCTCATTGTATACTGAACATATACTACTACTACATTTCGTTTGAATCTAATATAAGTTAAACCCAAAATAATAAGTAACAACAAACCTATAAATCTAATATGTCCTCAGATAAATCCAACATTTGAAAAGGCATGGAATGTGCTCAACGTTAAATAGATGTCTCAGTATTTGTTGTTGGTAAAAACTTAGTTTTTTTGGCTTTAACAAAAAACACATCAAAGAGAAAAAAACAAAAATAAAAATAAACTTTCTTTCTTCTCAATTTGTCGCCTCGAAACAAAAAACAAAAAACGAACGAAAAAAAAAAAAAAAAAACCCAAAAAACGAGAAAAGTTTTTTTGCGTTCGAAAATTGGTTACTCAAATTTTAAGAAAGGAAATACAAATTTAAAAAAAGATTTTTTTTTATCGAATAAAATAGAATACTATTTTATTTTTGCAATAATCTTTTTTTGTTTGTTAGTTTATAAGAAGAAAGGTAAAACCAAACTTACCATCGTACCCATCACCATAACCCTAATAAAAAAAATTGCGATTTTTACAAATCCTAACATTAAACAAGCACAGTTTAGACTTCAATTAACTTTTATACAGAATCGAACAAATAATAATATATATATATTATATATATATATATATATATATAATATTTATATATATATATTATACTAGCAAATATATGCACCCTCCGGGTGCAAGTATATTAAATTCTAATTAATAAAAATATGTTAAATTAGAAAGCGGCTAATGAAACTGAATAAGAATTCAGATAAAATATTTAGAACAGGGGGGTATGATTTGAAAAATAGAACAAACTTTGAAACTAACTTCCTATCATTTTGCACTTACTCCCGTCTTTCATTGGTAAATTTTCCTAATTTAAACTATGTAGTTAAAATAGGAAGTAAAAATAATATTACAGTTATTTCTTCTTGTTAATGTATTTCTTTTAAGATTTTATCCCGAGATTTTTGCTCATATTCAATAAGATAAAACCAAACAATTAGAAATCAATAATATTAAGCATATATTTAATAAAATCAAATTTATAATATCAATATGCAAATTAGCCTCCCCGTTCACACTGTAAACCGCTATATTGTTGTATATAAATACAATGATGTTATTAGTATGTAGATATGGTCAACAGCCTTAAGATGTAAAACAATTTTATTAATAATTGAGGGTTTAAATAAAAAAATAAAATCATGGAGAAACGTGACGTAAATAACAAATGGAATTGTGACTTGAATAGTTAATATAGTTTCGGTTACAGACATAAAAACCCACAATCTCCATTATAATAAGATATATATATATATATATTGATTCTCTAGTAAAAAAACAAATCCAAATTCTCCCAGTAAAAAGCAAAAATAGTGAACTAAAATACATTTTTTTGAAAAACTCTGAGCATCAATTTACAGGAAAGAAAAAACACACACAACAACCGATCACATAAAAACAAACCAAGCCTTAAAAAACCTACAGGGAAAACAATGATATAGTCATAAAAGAAGCTGACAAGGGAAGTGCAATAGTCATCCTAAACAAAAAACATTACTATAATCAAAAATCCACGGGCTACTTAATGACAATACTACCTACAAACCAATGGAACCAGAATAACATTTATAATAGATATATATATATATATTATATATATATATATATATATATATATATATATTAGTAAATGAAGAAAACTCAAACTTGCTTCAATACAATAATTTATTTCAACCGTATTAATACGGCATCTTCAGGTAATCACATGAACATGACTCTTACTGTTCTTGTGATTACCTGAAGAATGCCGTATTAATACGTTGAAATAAATTATTGTAATGAAGCAAGTTTAGAGTTTTTTCTTCATTTACTAAAATATCTTGCTCTGTCCTTTCATTCACTGGTATTAGGCACATTGAGCTCTCCCTTATGGTCTACCTGCATCAGCTTGGTTAAACCACACATGGAAAGACCCTAACCGCGAAAAAAAACTAATATATATATATATATTATATATATTATATATAGTAATATATTATATTATATATGTAAAAAAAGAATTAAACTTTTTTTTCTGAGAACAAAATACATTTTGCGGACCTTCTTTTTTCATAATATTAATATATATATATATATATATATATATATATATATATATTTATTATATATATTGGCGTTGGCATCCTTCTGTCTTACTTAGACGATGGCAGCAGTGTCTACGTTTTTGGTATCTTTTTTAATGGCAATCTCTGATGCAGTGACTGCGAACACTTCGGCGGCCAAGTCGAATGCTTTCGTTAGGTCTATGAATAAAGTGTTAGAGTGGTATCTGCTCTCCCGGCACTTTATGTATATATATATAATATATATATATATATATATATATTATATATATATAAACTCTGTCTTTGTTAATGCTAGGATTTGTAAAAATCACGATTTTTTTTACCTGGGTTACTACTGCGAGAAACATAAGTAGGTAGATTTTAAACCATTCCGATTTTTAATCGTATAATATATATATATATATTTAATATATATAATATATATATATATGTGTGTGTGTGTGTGTGTGTGTGTGTGTGTGTGAAGATGGGAGGTTGCAGAGTAAAATCCGACAGTATGAGGTGAAAAATGAAAAAGTGAACAAAAATAATGACTCAAACAAGTCCAAGTAGGAGGAAATATTTCGTCTTTCTGACTGAGGCTTGACTTGTTTGAGTCATTATTTTTGTTCACTTTTTCTTTTACCTCACCTCTATATATATATATATATTATACTAAAATATATATGCACCCTCCGCGTGCAAGTATTTAAGTTTTAATGTCATGAAAACATACAAGAACATAGCTGTTTACAGTTCACACTGTAAACCCTATTTTGTTGTACATATAAATACACGAATGCTGCATGCTGCGTGCGGTCTTGAACAAGTCGTGGAAACAGCACCCCATAAGGAAACAACTGTACGGCCACCTGCCACCTATCTCACAAAGCATCCAAGTGAGACAACAAGACATGCTGACACTACTGGAGTTTGAGTTTGGGTTTTGTTTAACGCATATCAACCTCTGTGGGTCATTTAATGCCAAAAAGGTTATTTGGGATTTCAGTCTTTTAAAGTAATGGTTTTATGGGGGTTGAGTTTTGTTTAACGGCATATCAACCTCTGTGGGTCATTTAATGCCAAAAGGTTATTTAGGATTTCAGTCTTTAAAGTAATGGTTTTATGGAGGTTGAGTTTTGTTTAACGCATATCAACCTCTGTGCGTTATTTAATGCCAAAAGTGTTATTTGATTTCAGTCTTTAAGTAATGGTTCTATGGAGATAATTGTTATGTTCTGTTATATTTTCTTGAAAGGATTGCCTTTTTTTATAAAATTTAAAATGTTTTCAGGGTTTGTATTCTTAAAGATGTCTTTCAGGTTTCTTGCTTGATAGTAATTTGGATATGTTTAAGTCTGTTTACAATTATAGAAGGATATGCTTGGTTGTAAGTTGTACTTTGCATGTTGGGCACACTGGGGCATCCTCCCCTTTTAACAGGTACGAATGGTAATGTGGGTGTGCCAATACGCAATCTGGCGAGTATTACTTCTTCTCTTCTAATACTACTGGAGGAGCAAAGACGACCTCATGAGTGAAGTTCTCCTGTATCGGGAAAAAAAAGAGACGCTTATCCTGACGCATGGGGGATGGGCCAGTAGCGAGTTTTAGTGAGTGTAGCCACTAGACTAGGTAATAAAGTGGGATTTGCGAAATTTAGTGCTTTGCAGCTAGCCACTTCAAAGACGCGACCCATTGTTACTCGAAACTGGGTCAATTAGTAAGGATGTTAAACTGCATCTAATGACCCGGAATGGTAGTACCTCTTAGGATACTACCATAGGTTAAGAGAAAAAGAAAATGTGTTTAACAATTGAGTTTTAAAAAATTGAATAGCATCAAGAATTAAATAAAACAAAACGTCTTCGGCATAAAATAACCCAATAAGGTTGGCATGCCGTAAATCTCAACCAATAATGATGATTGTAAAAAAAAAATTTATTAGTTCGATAGATGAGACTCGAAACAGGTTCTACCAATTCGGGGGAAAGAAGTAATGTGAGTTGAACGTATAAACAACTCACTTCAAACGTAGATTCAGCTTGTTCTGACGCTTGTTCCCCTCCAGTTGCCAGATGGAAGCAGGACTAAAAAAAAAAAAAAACTAGGTATAAACCAAATCAAGGGGGTGTCAGCTTCCAGAAAGGGAATGGAACAACCCAGTCGGCGACCACCCCATCACTCGCTACCAAGCAAAAAAATGGGAGGAGAAAAAGAATTCTTCCTGTGGAAGCCAACACATGGACATGCTAATGTGGCCGCCTAGCAAGGACCTACATTGACCAACTCTGTGCGGATACTGGATGCTGCGCAAAGGACCTCCCTATGGGCAATGAATGATAGAAAAGGTTGACGGAGAATTGTCATGGATATCCGTGCTAATTGCGTGAGATTGATTGATGATGATAAATACATTTGGGTGTTATTAGATGTAGATATGACTAACATGTATAACAGTTTTATTAGTAATCGCGTTTTAAATGAAGATGAATCATGGAGAATGTGATGTAAATAAATAAGGGAATTGTGACTTGAGTAGTAATGTAGTTTCGGTTACAGACAGAAAAATAAACGATCTCTACTATAATATATATATATATATATATATATATATCTTATTATAAGATTGTGGTGTTTTCTGTCTGTAACCGAAACTATATTCCTACTCAAGTCACAATTCTCTTAGTTATTGACATCACATTCTCCATGATTTTATTTTATTTAAACCTCATTAGTAATAAAATTGTCTTACATTATTATTACTGTTAACTATGTCTACATACTAACAACATGCAATTGTATTATATATACAACAAAATAGCGCGTTTACAGTGTGAACGGAAGGCTAATTTGCATATTGATATTAAAAAATCGAATTTAATAAATATGTGCTTAGTATTATTGATTTCTAACTGTTGTTTTTTTTTAATGAAATAAAGCAAAAATCTCTCCAATGAATCTTAAATGAATCCATTAACAAGATAAAATAACTGTCATTTTATTCTTTACTTCCTCTTATAACTAAATACTTAAATTAGAAAAAATACAATGAAAGACGAGAGTGATGGAAGAGTAAGTTTCAGTTGTTCTATTTATTATACTCCTCTGTTTCAATCTTTATTTATTACTCCTCTGTTTCAAATCTTTTATCTGTATTCTTATTTGTTTCTTTATCTAGCCTTTCTAATTTAATACAAATTTTATTACATTAAAACTTAAATACTTTCACCCGGAGGGTGCAATATATTTGCTAGTATATATATATATAAGTAAGGAAATAACAAAGATTTAGAGATTTAGCATTATAGTCTATTTCAGGGTGCTAAACAAAGTGTTAACTCTTCTGACGCATCTGATGAGTCGGAGAGTTAGACACTTTGTCTTAGCTTCTTGAAATAGACTATAATGCTAAATCTCTAAGTCTTTTGTTATTTCTTTACTTATATATTTGCTCTGTGACTCTAACATTAAGTGCCCACATTGAGCTCTCAAACTGCGACAGGTTTTTTTTAAATAAAACTCTTGTGTCGCAAGGAAGATTTCTTCTCCGGACTTTTGATTTATTATATATAATATATATATATACTATATATATATATATATGAACCCTCAGTCACATAATATAGAGCATTAAAAAAATAACCCACCCCATTAGAGGTCTTCACGGAACAAATGACATACTACTACTAACACACTTGTCTACCCGGATTTTAATAGCATGTCAAACCCTCAAAGCACTTCAACTTTATAGTTCTTCTATAATGCTCCCTTTCAAAAAATCTATAAACAATTTCTTCAAATAAGAATATTCTCCTCACGATGACCTAAGGTCGAAACTAGTCAAGAATAACAACATATAAGAAATATTGTCTTATTACTTTTTGTTCATGCTATATATATATGGTGATTGCCGCTTCTTGACAGAATAAGCCATTTCTACAAGTAGTTCAGTTTGAGAGCAGTGTGAGTGCGCAGAGGCCCACGGGTCCAGCTTTTTTTTTTTTTTTTTTTTTTTTTTTAATTATGTACCCTGTCACACATGTGAGACCCTCGACATACAGGCCCTGCCACACAGGTCAGAGTTCAATGTAGGAAATGTTTGCATGGTGTCCGTCATGTGTGCCTCAGAATGGAGGCTCTAGTCAACTTACCTCATACTTCTTACAGCTATCATCAGCCTGTCTTTCCATAGGATGGTGTATCCAGCCCACCCCCTTCTGTCAATTGTCCTTATAGCTGAACTGATTTCTGCAAGGCATCGATGTCAGGGCCCCCATNATTACACAAATTATTTCCCTTATCTTTGCCAGATTTAACAGACATTTGTTGATGTTATCACCCCCACCCCCTTCCTTAAAAAAAAAAAAACCCACTATTTTTTGTTGGCACATTAGTTTTTTGCTTTTTTAAAAATAAATCCTTTAGTTGTTTATAATTTTTTTTGTTAATGAAAAACCAATCATATTATTAATACTCGTTCCTTTAATTCTATGACGTTTTCATATTTGCAAACACCCTCGAGTAAAGAATTGAGACTGCCAAATCAGTCCTATTATTGAATCAAAATGTAAATCCTGAATCTTTGTGGTTATCTCCAAATCTTTATCAGTTCCTCACTAAATAATAGACCATGTCTTTATTATACTAATATATAATAAAGTAATGAAAAAGGAACATGCTTGCGCAAAACTGTTAATTTGATAACGTCTCTATATTCTATTATATCAAACCATAATGAAAAATGTATGCAAGAGTTGATTAGAGAGATTAAATCAAGTATTTATGATTTAATATGAATTGCAATACTCTAATAACATATTCAAACGTTGATAATACATCATCACATGTATAGCACAGTGGTCCCGCTAGTTATAATTTCATGGTTTTCAGTCTATATCATTATAATAACATTATTATAACTATTTTCTCTCTCTTATATATATCTAATATGTGTGAAAAAAAAAGAAAAATATTATAGATAAAAGTGTAGTGGAAGTTAATACAATTATTATACTTTTATACATGAAGCTATTTTAATATTCTTGTATATCAAAGCGTAATAATATATGATCATATCATACCTCTAATACAAATCTATTCTACACACCAGATTTCTATCTATAATATATGTTATGAAAATAATAATGAAATGGTGTCTATTTATTTTTATCTATATATATTATCACAAGGCCTAAGTATGTACACTATGTATATCTTCTATTCTACTCTTATCTGAAGACAATATCTTTATCTTTTCCCATGTCAATGTTATTTTCGAGTTATGAATAAATCTATCTCACTCTCCACTAAAAGATTTTTAACAATCAAAGAAAATACTCTAATCTAATACCTTCTTCCATTATATTCACTCTTAAATAGAGGCAAACTAAAACCTTTTTTTATCTTATTATGTATATTTATATATTTATCTAAGAATATCGCCTCCTGGTAAGTTTAATATAAATATAATTAAAATTAGAAAGATAACAACCATTAAATAAGTACGCAATAAAGAGTATATCATTATATATCCTATTTAATTGGTCTATATAAAATCATTCATAGGATTGATTTATACATTGAGAATAAAACAAATATTAGAGTCAATAACACCATTATAATATTATTAAACTAGTTGTTTTAAAAACTACGTATTAATATCTATCATCTTTCTTATATCTCTCTATTTTATATAAACACATGCAGGATTAAACCACTAATACATGGCTTTTGAGGCAAATCTAACTGGATCATAGGACCTTTTTATATATATAAAGATTATCAGTATAATGCATGACTATAAATAAAAATACTCATTTAATAACATTTCAATTCCTGAGAGTATTGTGAGTAAGCAGTATGTATTCCATTACAACAACGCCAATCTTCATTTGATATATATATAGTTTTATTTCCTATAGTTTCTATCTCCCCTAGGTATTCGCTTTGAGCAGTAATAAGCATCCTCCTCAAGTCACCAGGACTCTTCTGTATTATCACCAATTTTAACTAGCTATTTGATGTCCTGACTTTCCTGAATTTCCAATTCATCCTAACTTCTTCAAAATTTTTATCTCCATCAGCCACATATACCAATTTTCCCAATCCATGTTTCAATCCTCTAGCAAGGTCCTGTTATTTCTTGTTCATTTCTTCTTCCCCTTATCTTGTTCAGACAGCAAAATTCAACAGTACATGTTCTATTCTTGTTAATCAATATTAAGCCGCCTTTCTGCCGATAATATCCACTATCTCAAAATCTCAAATTATTGTTACTTAAAGTATAAATACATAGATGATATAATATGTTTAATCTGCATGTTTGCCAGCAAACTAATTTCACCTTTATTATTATGATATATATATATATATATAATGATTGATATAGAATGGTCTGCCCAGCTCGCACAGTAGAAACTTCAGTAAATCAGATGTTGACAACA
>CM042175.1:1311537-1329757 GCA_023376005.1 Doryteuthis pealeii
GAGAGAGAGAAAGAAGAAGAGAGAGAAAAGAAAGAGAGAGAGAGAGAGAGAGAGAGAGAGAGAAGAGAGAGAGAGAGAGAGAGAGAGAGAGAGAGAGAGAGAGAGATGTCCGTTACTGGGAAAGAACGTGTCGCCAAATTCCCAAGGCCTCCCTTATGTCAAGGACTGGCAAGATGATGACACCATCGTCGGTTGAGAAGAGATACAGACGAGGTCATTAAGCCAGCCAAAACACCAAACAAAAGGGGAAGTAGTGGAGGGAGGTAACCAGATGACAATTATCTACTTACTTACTTACTTAGATGGTTATTTAATATAAAATGAAAAGAATAAATTACTCTTTAAGGATCTTTTAAGGGGCCAAGATGTAACCAGGTCTGATCCCCTAATAGGCTCACCGGAAGTTTTCTTTTTTTTTTCTTTTTTTCGGAAGCTGAGTTCACAGACCGAGAAAGATCAAGAAGAAGAAGAAAAGAGAAAAAAGAAAAAAAGAAAATAATATTTTAACTAAAGGCTGGGAAATGCCACCGTGTCTGTCCCTCTATTAATTTTAAGGTCTCCTGGTATTTTTTTTTAATATAGAAATTAGAAAGACTAACAGAATTAAATAAGAACGCATAAAAAGATGACACTCATTTTAATTATATTTTAATTGGTTTCTATATAAAATCATTCATAGGATTGATTTTAATACATTGGAGAATAAAACAATTATATTAGAGATCAATAACACAAAGTAATTATTTGTTAAAGCCAGTGTTGTTTAAACCAGTATGTAAATAAATCACACGATATATATTAAAAACAATTTTAAAAAAAGAAAATAATATAGAGTATTCTAACTAAAGGCTGGGAAATGCCACCGTGTCTGTCCCTCTATTAATTTTAAGGTCTCCTGGTATTTTTTTTAATATAGAAATTAGAAAGACTAACGAAATTAAATAAGAACGCATATAAAAGATTACACTTTAATTATATTTTAATTGGTTTCTATATAAAATCATTCATAGGATTGATTTTAATACGTTGGAGAATAAAACAATAATTAGAGATCAATAACACCAAGTAATTATTTGTTAAAGCCAGTGTTGTTTAAACCAGTATGTAAATAAACCACACGATATATATTAAAACAAATTTTAAAAAATGAAAACAAGTAATTATTTGTTAAACCCAGTTTTGTATAAACCAGTATGAAAGTAAGTAAACAAACAATGTGTTTACTTTTTATATGGTCTTTTTAGCCGACAATTTTTTGGAGGATATGTGCTTAATTGAAGCCATACCTATTGAGTCACACACGGAGCAGTCTCCCATGTCTATAACCTTGCTGATGAGACCAAATAGGTCGAAATGTACATACAGGGATTGACATCTTCTCGATTTGTTTAGCCTTACATTTGATCATATATACCCGCCTAAAGTCATTAATTATTAACTAATTAATTTTCAAAAATTAGGCACATATCCTAAAAAAACCAGTATGTAAATTAACCACGATATAAAAAAAAGATAAAAGAAAAAAATAAAGAAAAATAATATAAATGATTCTAACTAATTCTAAGGTTGGGAAATGCCACCGTGTCTGTGTCACTATTAATTTTAAGGTCTCCTGGTATTTTTAAAAATATAGAAATTAGAAAGACCAACGAAATTAAATAAGAACGCATATAAAAAGATGACACTCATTTTAATTATATTTTAATTGGTTTCTATATAAAATCCTTCATATGATTGATTTTAATACATTGGAGAATAAAACAATAATATTAGAGATCAATAACACAAAGTAATTATTTGTTAAAGCCAGTGTTGTTTAAACCAGTATGTAAATAAACCACACGATATGTATTAAAACAAATTTTAAAAAAAAAAGAAAATAATATAGAGTATTTCTAACTAAAGGCTGGGAAATGCTACTGTGTCTATTGTTTAAACCCAGTGTTGTTTAAACCAGTGTGAAAATTAACCACACGATATATTTTAAAAAAACACAATAAAAGAAAGAAGAAAGAAAATAATATAAATGATTCTAACTAATTCTAAGGCTAGGAAATGCCACCGTGTCTGTCTCTCTATTAATTTTAAGGTCTCCTGGTATTTTTTTAAATATAGAAATTAGAAAGACTAACGAAATCAAATAAGAACGCATATAAAAAGATGACACTCATTTTAATTGGTTTCTATATAAAATCATTCATAAAATTGTCGGAGTGGACCTGGGAGTAATGGTGATGAAGGGGTACTCCACTTTCTCCAGAGCTTCAGAATTAAGATTTCACCATCAGTTACAGTTTAACGCCATACCCAGGACATTAAGACTCTCAGCCACCGCCTTTCTAGTCTTATTTGATAAAAACGGTCGGGCTTGCCATAAGGGCAATTGGGTTGGGGCAATCATATAAGTCATAGGATATGAGAAAGAGAGAGAGAGAGAGAGAGAGAGAGAGAGAGAGAGAGAAGAAGAGAGAGAGAGAGAGAGAAAAATGAATAGACTTAGATGAATATGAACACGACTGAGATAGATAGAGATAGTAATAGATGTGAATTGACTGAGACACAGACAGACACACCGACGGATAGACAAATAGATAGATAATACATACATACATACGTACATACATAGGATCAGAACAATCTTATAGGAGCTAGGGTTGATGTGATCAATCGATTTCATAGGAAGGAGGTTCTCCAACCGCCAGTCTTGCCTAAGTAAGACAAAGAGTAGATTTGCATGTCATATGTCATAGATATTAAGAGAGAGAGAGAGAGAGATAGAGAGAAGAGAGAGAAGAGAGAGGAGAGAGAGAGAAGAGATGAATAGACTTAGATGAATATGAAACAGACTGAGATAGATAGATAGATAGTAGATAGATAATGTGAATTGACTGAACACAGACAGACACACCGACAGATAGACAAATAGATAGATACATACATACATACATACGTACATACATAGGATCAGAACAATCATATAGGTGCTAGGGCTTGACGTGATAGTCGATTTCATAGGAAGGAGTCTCCAACCGCCAGTTTGCCTAAGTAAGGACAAAAGTAGAGTTTGCATGTCATAGATTACAGAGAGAGAGAGAGAGAGAGAGAGAGAGAGAGAGAGAGAGGAGAGGAGAGAAGACAGACTTAGGATGAATATGAACAGACTGAATAGATAGATAGATAGATAGATAGATAGATAGATGTGAATTGACTGAGACACAGACAGACACACCGACAGATAGACAAATAGATACATACATACATACGTACATACATAGGATCAGAACAATCATATAGGTGCTAGGCTTGATGTGATCAGTCGATTTCATAGGAAGGAGGTTCTCCAACCGGCAGTCTTGCCTAAGTAAGGACAAAAGTAGAGTGTTGCATGTCATAGATATTACAGAGAGAGAGAGAGAGAGAGAGAGAGAGAAGAAGAGAGAGAGAGAGAAATGAATAACTTAGATGAATATGAACAGACTGAGATAGATAGAAATAGATAGATAGATAGATAGATAGATTGAATTGACTGAGACACAGACAGACACACCGACAGATAGACAAATAGATAGATAGATACATACATACATACGTACATACATAGGATCAGAACAATCATATAGGTGCTAGGGCTTGATGTGATCAGTCGATTTCATAGGAAGGAGGTTCTCCAACCGGCAGTCTTGCCTAAGTAAGGACAAAGTAGAGTGTTGCATGTCATAGATATTACACAGAGAGAGAGAGAGAGAGAGAGAGAGAGAGAGAGAGAGAGAGAGAGAGAGAGAGAGAGAGAGAGAGAGAAAATGAATAGACTTAGATGAATATGAACAGACTGAGATAGATAGATAAATAGATAGATAGATAGATAGATAGATGTGAATTGACTGAGACACAGACAGACACACCGACAGATAGACAAATAGATAGATAGATACATACATACATACGTACATACATAGGATCAGAACAATCATATAGGTGCTAGGGCTTGATGTGATCAGTCGATTTCATAGGAAGGAGGTTCTCCAACCGCAGTCTTGCCTAAGTAAGGACAAAAGTAGAGTGTTGCATGTCATCGACTACTTAGCGACCAGGATTCTATCCTTAATCATCATGGGTCACCATTCCCGGGCAACAGGCGCACAGAGGTGCAGTTAGTATATCCAAAAGCTCCAACCGACAGGTCTAAAACAGCTTTTCAAAAATGTTTAAAATTGTAAAATGTATCATAATGACCTTTAGCGTTTCACGCTGGTAAATCGATCGATAGATGTTCGTGTATATGGTGTTTGCTTACTTTGTTTTTTATAAACCGACCGTGACTATATCTCCTCCGCCTAAACGAGTGGGGTGGGGGTCATAGTCACGGCCCGTGTTTTTAAAAAAATCAATATATTCATTTGTATAATTTATTTGATTCCACGTTTTTTACCCAGCTATCTGATTTAAAAAAAATCTATATATGCATTAATATAATTTATTTAGATGATACTCGTATTCCTTATTTGTACGACCGTTATCATCTTGCAACACCCTCTGGTTAAAAACGAGACCATCCAAATCATCCAAGATGAAATACAAAAATGTAAATCCTGATTATCAGGCGTTGTTTATCCGCCGAATTATTCATAATAAAACTAAATTCAATTGATATTTCGCCTCAATTGTCTGAAAATTTTTTCAAATATAAATGCTTGTACATTCTGCTTTTATAGTGAAAAGGTAATTGGGTAAGGGAGAAAAGAAGGGAGCCTTTTGGTGTGTGATATAGATTTGATTTGATTTTGTTCTTGTTTTACGGCATATCAATCGCAATGGGTCATTTAATGCCAACTACGTTTGTGAAATGAATTGGTGATAATGTTTAATTTTCTAAAGGTTTTTTTTTTTACATATTTTTTGTGAATGGAACTTTTAGATGATTTTTTAACATATATTTTTGTGTTTTCATTTTTTGGGGAAGATTTTTAGATTTTGTTGTAGATGTGCGCCTCTTTTATGTATCCGAGTAGTTTTTCTGGGTTTATTTGGTAGAATATGTTTTAGATTTGTTGTTTGGTAGTATTTTTTTCGTATTTGTTTTAGGTTGCTACATTCTGTTAAAATGTGTTTGATTGTGTAGGGTTTTTGGCATCGTATGCAATATGGGGCTGCTTCTTTTTTGAGGAGGTATGAATGGGAAAAATATGGAACGCTTCACGAATTTGCGTGTCATCCTTGCGCAGGGGCCATGCTAATCTTCTCTGTATCGTTCCAATTTTAGTATATGTACCGCCGAAGCTAGTACTGTGTGGTATAGAGGAATGAGAAAAAAGTAGGGGTAGGCTAAGATAGTCAGAGTGTAGGTCAATGTGTGATGTCTAGTGTGTATCGATAGGGTAGGAATATTTTTGTTTGAATATACTTTAGAGAATTCCTTAAAGATTTTGTTGAGATAAAAGCATTTAAGTTCTGCTTTTATGTTTAAAAAGGTAATTGGGTAAGGGAAGGACAAGAGGAGGGTGGATTTTTTGTATGTGGGGTGTGGATCAGTGTGTTACCCTTTAAGAAATTTGATAGTAAGGGTGTAGGTCAGAGTAGGTCAGTGTACGATGATGGTTGTCAGCTGAGGTTTGTGAACCATTAGGATTGGAATATTTCTATTTAGATTTTTAAAAAATTCATTTTTCTATTCCGATTATATATATTAAAATAAAACAACTTATGTATAAATCAATTCTATCGGACATGTATTAATTAAAACTTCTTTAAACAAAGACAGTAGACCAGGAAAAGATGCGTTGTCGATCTTAGCATATATATATATATACTAGCAAATATATGCACCCTCCGGGTGCAAGTATTTAAGTTTTTAATGTAATGAAATATCGTATTAAATTAGAAAGTCTAATGCAGATAAAAAGATTTGAAACAGAGTGGGGTTATAATAGAAAAATAGAAATGAAACTTACTCTTCCATCACTGCCGTCTTTCATTGCTGAATTTTACTTATTTAACTATTTAGTAAAATACAGAATAAAATTACACTTATTTTTTCTTGTTAATGGATTTCATTTAAGATTCATTGGAGAGATTTTTGCTTATATTCATTAAAATAAAACCAAACAGTTAGAAATCAATAATACTAAGCACATATTTAATAAAATCACATTTTTAATATCAATATGCAAATTAGCTTTCCCGTTCACACTGCAAACCGCTATTTTTTGTATATATAAATACAATAGCATGTTATTAGTATGTAGATATGGACAACACTAATAAAAAGTTGAAGCAATTTTATTAATAATTGAGGTTTAAATATAAATAAAATCATGAAGAATGTGATGTAAATAACTATGTTAATTGTGACTCGATTAGTAATATAGTTTCGGTTACAGACAGAAAAACACACAATCTCCATTATAATAAGATATATATATATATATATGTGTGTGTGTGTGTGTGTGTAGAAAAAAGAGTACGAAAACACACAATATTGTTAAAATGAATATATTTTATATCATTTTCATAGTTAATATTGAACAATATTTCGATTTATAAAAATCATCATCAGAGCTTGTTTTAATCTGGACTCATCAAGATATATATATATATATATATATATATATATATATATATATATATATATATAATGGAGATTCGCTTCCGGTTTTTGTCTGTAACAAAAATTACGTCACTGCTTACGTCACATTACCAAATAGTCATAACATAGAATAAATACACTCAAAATTTGAACATGCAACATTAAACAGTCCTCATTGTTTTTTAAAACAAGTTTTAATAAATACATGACTGGTATTATATATCTATATATAGTTTGTTTTATTTTAATACATATTTAAAGTTTACATTTCAAATTGTTTTATTTTTTAATCCTTTAATGAATTTGATGATTTTACTTACTTAGGGTACAAACTCGCTGACATTGAATTTTTAACTCCCACCCCTCAGCCAATATGTTTCAAAAATCTATTTTTACATCGCCCAGAGGGTGTTTTTTATTTTGCTAGTATATTAAATATATTCCTTTATTCATTTCTACGGAATTTCAGAAAAATGTAATTTGGACACAAAATATTTTGTACTAGTATATATATATATATATATATATATATATATATATATCAACATTGCCCTTTATTTTAATGTAGTTGTGACATTGACTATAAATTAAATACTCATTGATAATCTTCTATAATTATTGAAATGATTGTGACGTAAGCAGTGACATAGTTTCGGTTAGAGAAATAAAGTGATCGAATCTCCATTATATATAGATAACAATTAGGAATGTAGGAAGCGCGTGGTGTAATGGTTAAAGTCATGGGAAATGGACTTGTCGCCCCGAGTTCAAATCCTGGACGTGCTAATTGCATTTCACTACCTTGGGAAAGGTATGAATCCTACTCTCCCTCCAGCTATGGGCAAATAGTAGGGCTCTTTAACCTTGGTTAGGCAACCGGTCTAGGAGAAGGAAAACTCTGAATTAAAACCTGTTGAACTCCACTTAAGAAATTGACCTTGTGTCACATCCTGCTCGTGCTAAATAGATATGTAGGCAGACTGGGCTCTTTAATCTTGTTAGGCAACCGGTTTAGGAGAAGGAAACTCTGAATTCAACCAAACTCTGCTTAAGAAATTGACCTTGTGTCACAGACCTTGAAACTCTGAACCTGTTCGACTCCTGTCACATCCTGTTCGTGCGGAGGGGTTGGTAAATATATATGTAGGCAGGCTGGGCTCTTTTAACCTTGGTTAGGCAACCGGTCTAGGAGAAGGAAAACTCTGAATTCAAACCTGTTAAAACTCCGCTTAAGAAATTGACCTTGTGTCACATCCTGCTTGTGCGGATAATATATATAGATAACAATTACACTAGAAACGTCGAGTGTCATCTTCTTTCGAATTGTCTCTTTACGCCACTAGATTGATTCTGAAGATGCTGGCCGTTGAGGGCGGGGGTAAGTCCCCGTGGGGGTTCAATGGCCATTTCAGCGAATTTCCCCTGCCATTCAATGGAGCAACACAGTTCTCATTCTTTCCATCGGGAATTGCAAACCAGAAATGACTATCAAGCAGTTTTAATGACATTCTTAAATTAGATAATACTAGGTTAGAGAAATCTTATTATAATAGAGATTCGGTGTCTGTCTGTAATCGAAACTACGTCACTGTTTACGTCACAATACTCACAGTAATTGCGTAAATTTATCAATGAGTATTTATTCTATAGTCAAAATCATTTATCATAGAATAAATCTTATTCATTAACAATGTCTCTATGAAAATCTGAGTTAGATTTGCTTCAAAATGTTATTAGTGTGCTTAAAACCCTAAACTACGTCACAATATCCTCAGGAACTGCTTAAGTTTATCAACGAGTATTTGATTTATAGTTAAAATCATTAAGTAATACATAGAATGAATCTTGTTTATTAATGATGTCTCCATGAAAATCTGAATTAGATTTGCCTCAAAACAGCCCTGTAAGGTGTCTTATATATCACTAAGAAGTAAAGGTTTACATAATATATGGTGTGGTTAATTTGCATACTGGTTTTAACAAACCA
This sequence comes from Doryteuthis pealeii, assembly GCA_023376005.1. Taxonomy (NCBI): domain Eukaryota; kingdom Metazoa; phylum Mollusca; class Cephalopoda; order Myopsida; family Loliginidae; genus Doryteuthis; species Doryteuthis pealeii. The sequence continues at coordinate 1,320,108 of CM042175.1, forward strand.
GATTTGATAAATTGTTACTTTGGATTTCTCTGAATCTCTAGGCTGCAGGTTTATCCTAGCCAAGGGCGATAATAACATAGAATACTTTACACAGCTTAACACTTGTACCCGGTCATGGTTAACAGAATGAGAACAGCCTACTCCCGTTGATTGAATAAAGGGTTCGGTTCGAAGTTCCGTGAAGGCTCTTGATTACGACAGGCAGGCTCTCGAGCTCGACAAGAAATACCTGAAGAAGTCCGGAGGGCACATCGTCCTCATCTTCATTGTTACCTGTATTCCGCTATTCCGCTAACCATAGCTGGGGTATAGGTGTTAAGCTGTGTTAATTATTATTCTATGTTGCTGTCGTCTTTGACCAGGATTGAACCTGCAGCCTAGAGTTAACTGTTACTTAGAACTGTATTAACTCGACGCCATGGGACCAATTGGACCATTGAGAGTAAATCTTGTGAACTTATAAAAATACAAGGGCCGGTTTAGCTCAGTCGGTAGAGCGTTCGGCTAGAAACCACAAGGATCTTAGTTCGATACCGTCCCTCGCTAACGTCATCAACCCGTCCTTCGGGGCGGGGTCCGGTGTGCTTCGGCCACTGAACCGGTATGTTAAATTAGCAGCGTCGATCCAGGGGGCTATCCCCCCAGGCAATACCTGCCCCCTCGATTTAAAGGGGCAGGACTGGGTTTATTACCCAGCACCTGAGCCCCCCCCCATTGAGGGGGAATGCCGACGGGATCGACGCATTTTTTTGTGCCTACCACCCATGATCTTCGTCTTGTGGGTGGGCCCACATAAAAATGTCCTTGTGTCACGCCCTCATAAGCGGGATGAGAGGCAAATACCCGTCCCTCGCCAACTCAGCGTATGAGTAGTACAGGGATCTGTGCGGTAAAGTAAGAGCTGGTGGTAGGTGTGGGGCTCCACCTCAGACGAAAAAAACAATTCATTGGTCTAGCGCTAGTGTAAAGGGAATAGACTCCCTCGCTGATTGGCGGATACCGACATGAACCCGATGACTTTTTTTACTGATAATGACACAAATAATACAAATCATCAAGCCATAATCTAAATAACCCTAGACCGGTTGACATGCCGTTAAAGATCAATCGTTAAAATCAATCCAATTCTCATATAGCAGATGTCCGTGAAAATATGAAATAGGAAAAAGGTTAAAAACGAAATTATATGATTCATATCTTTTTAAATCTTATTTTGTTAAAGAGTTCCATTTTTTTGATAATCGATGTTAAAGTTCAATGTATTATCTTATTAATATAAGCAAAAATCTCATAAATCTTAAAAGAAATCCATTAACAAGAAGAAATAAGCCTAATTTTATCCTTTTCTTCCTATTTTAACTAATAGTTAAATTAGGAAAAATTAGCAATGAAAGCCGGGAGAGATGGAAGAGTAAGCTTCAGTTGTTCTATTTTTCGAATATACGCCCTCTGTTTCAAATCTTTTTATCTGCATTCTTATTTAGTTTTATTAGCCTTTCTAATTTGATATAATATTCTATAAAATTAAAACTTAAATATTTGTACCCGGAGGGTGTTATGTTTGCTAGTTTTTATAATAGATGTTACAGTTCAATGCTTTTATTTTTTTTCGTTCTCCTCTGGGGACATAATTAAATAGGCGGGGTAAGATTATTATTACCCACCGAATTTTAAAAAAATGTTACCCCCCCCAAAAAAAAAAAAAAAAAAAAAAAAAAAAAACAATTAAATATAAATGCCTGACTCAAAAGTGTAAATTTTAAGGTTTAAATTTCGTAAGTACCCATTTTGTAGCTAGAAAATTTCAGTCTTTCTTTTTTTCTTTTTTTTTTTTTTTTTTTTTTTTTTTTTTTTTTTAGTGATTTTTCATTTTCTTGTTCATTCTTTAATTTTCTTTTTGTTTTAGCAGAAATAGAATAAAATAAAATAAACGGCAAAAATAATTCTAAAAAAATAAATAAATAAGGATGTGGTTTTAAATCGCCTAGGGCTCCCAGAAAAAGAATGCCGTTGGGAAAATTGCCGCTTTGGTAATTTGTTCGTCTCATTTAAGTCTTACTAAGATTTTTTTTAAATCACTAAATCTTTTAAGAAAAAAAGAATTGAAAATAAAATAAGATACAAATTAATAAAGAATAAAAACTAAAAAAATAATAAGACAAATGAAAAATAAAAAAAATGAACAAAATAAAAAATGGAAGAAATAAGAATAAAAGAAAAAAAAAAAAATAAAAAAAATGACCAAATAAAATAAAATAAGAAATGGTCGTTAAAATTCTCTTAAGAAAAATGAATTAGTAAATAAAAAAAGAAAAAAAATGAATAAAAAAATAAAAATTAAAGGAGTTAAGACAAATAAAAGATAAAAAATTCAAAAATCGAATAAAAAGAATGAAAATAAAAAAGAATAAAAATATAAAGAAAAAATAGAATAAAAAATAAAAAATAAAAAAAGGAATAAAAAAATAAGAACAAAAATAAACACATTAAATAAAAAGGTAAAAATGAAGGTTTAAATTCTCTTTAGTCGCGTTGAAATGTAACAACAAAAAAAAATCCAAACATTTTTTAGGGAATTTAGGTCTAAAAAAAAAGGAAAAAAAAGAAATAAAATTCAATAAAAATATTTCTTAAAATATTTTTATGAGCTTCATTTTTTAGTTGTCTGTCCAAAAAGCTTCATTTTTTAGCTGTCTGTCCAAAAAAGCTTCATTTTTTAGTTGTCTGTCCAAAAAAGCTTCATCTTTTAGCTGTCTGTCCAAAAAAGCTTCATCTTTTAGCTGTCTGTCCAAAAAAGCTTCATTTTTTAGTTGTCTGTCCAAAAAAGCTTTATTTTTTAGTTGTCTGTCCAAAAAGTTGTCTGTCCAAAAGCTTCATTTTTTAGCTGTCTGTCCAAAAAGCTTCATTTTTTAGTTGTCAGTCCCAAAAAAGCTTCATTTTTTAGTTGCCTGTCCAAAAAGCTTCATTTTTTAGTTTCCTGTCCAAAAAAGCTTCATTTTGTAGTTGTCTGTCCCAAAGCTTTATTTTTTAGTTGTCTGTCCAAAAAGCTTCATTTTTAGCTGTCTGTCCAAAAGCTTCATTTTTTAGTTGTCAGTCCCAAAAAGCTTCATTTTTAAAAAGCTTCATTTTTTAGTCCTGTCCAAAAAAGCTTCATTTTTTAGTTGCCTGTCCAAAAAGCTTCCTTTTTTAGTTGTCTGTCCAAAAAGCTTCATTTTTTAGTTGTCTGTCCAAAAAAGATTCATTTTTTATCTGTCTGTCTAAAAGCTTCATTTGTAGTTGCCTGTCCAAAAAAGCTTCATTTTTTAGCTGTCTGTCCAAAAAGCTTCATTTTTTATCTGTCTGTCCAAAAAGCTTCATTTTGTAGTTGCCTGTCCAAAAAAGATTCATTTTTTAGTTGTCTGTCCAAAAAAGCTTCATTTTTTATCTGTCTGTCCAAAAAGCTTCATTTTGTAGTTGCCTGTCCAAAAAGCTTCATTTTTTAGCTGTCTGGCCAAAAAGCTTCATTTTTTTAGCTGTCTCTCCAAAAGCTTCATTTTTTAGCTGTCTATCCAGAAAAGCTTCATTTTTTAGTTGTCTGTCCAAAAAGCTTCATTTTTTAGTTGTCTGTCCAAAAAGCTTCATTTTTTAGCCGTCTGTCCAAACGAAAACGTTTTTATAAAACGATTTGTTCATTCATTCATTAAAAGCTCCAAATAATCACCATTTATTTGTTTTTGGAAGCAGCTTAGCTCAGCCAGTAGGGCATCCGCCTTGGAATAGCAAGGTTCTAAGTTCAATACCGGTCCCCGGCAACTCAGCTTATGAATAGCACAAATTGGGTTATCTGATCTCTGCGGTAAAGTGACGAGCCGACGGTAGGTGTGGCATTCCCCCACAGCAAAAACAATCTCTCTGGTCTAGCACTAGCGAAAAGGGAATAGACTCCCTCGTTGTCCGGCTGATACTGATAAAAGACCACTCCGCTGAATTTACTTACTTTTACTTTTCTTTCAGGTTCTTTCCTATGGTGTAACCAGGGTGGAGTCCTGTTATTTTGGGGCACCCCTTATACATACTCTCTACCTCACTTTCTCTATTTTTATCTTTTCAAATTACCAATATCGCATTCGCTATAGAGATGAGAATATATTTTTCTATATGACTTTGGGGGCTGGTTTAGTTTAGTCTGTAGAGCACTTGTTACATAATTGTTAGTAACCTAACACTTATTTACAGTAGTGTAGAAACCAAAATGGCTGTTATAATTTGCAGCCGGCGGCCTTGAAGGATTTAGTGACTCGGCTTGACCTCAGTCTGACCCTCCCTCTCGGGCACCGTGAGAATTGGTGGAGAAGACCCTCTTCCGGTTTAGATTAGAAAGAGAGTTTTTAGTTCAGTATCAGCCAAACCACGAAAGTGGTAAGTCGTGTTAAGCGCACGGCCGACTCAATCTGCGCAGGTAGTCTGGTGGGGATTTCGGAATAAAATATGATCTAAAGGAAATCGAAGTCTTGGGTTATTATCTAAAAACTACCAATGACACAGGGCTTCTGATAAAGAGAAATCCCCAATGGAAGACCAGACACGAAGTCCCCAAGACGAAGTCCAGATGCTAGAAGAAGAACGTAAGATACCAAAGATGAGCAGAAGAATAATAGAAGTAAAGATAGTATACAACACACCCACCTTCGAATCGCAAGGTTCTAAGTTCGATACTGGATCTAGTTAATACAGTTGCATGAGTAACACAGATTGGGTAATCTGATCTGTGCAATAAAGTGAGAAGCTGACGGTAGGTGCGGCACTACACCCAGGAAAAACAAGACTGTTTTTTTTTTTTCTGAAATAAAATATCGTTAAATAAGTAAAGTAAGTAAAGTCGTCGGGGCGGCCTAATGTCGGTATCAGCCAATCCGCGAGGGAGTCTATCCCCTTTTCAATAGCGCTAGACCAAGGAAATAGTTTTTGTGTCTGAGATGGAGCGCTACACCTACCGTCAGCTCCTTACTTTACCGCACAGATCCCTGTGCTACTCATACGCTGATTTGGCGAGGACCGGTATCGAACTAGGAACCTTGTGATTTCTGGCCGAACGCTCTACCGACTGAGCTAACCCGGCAGCATAATTACCATCGAATAGTAATTTTCAATTTATTTCAGTCTCGGACTTGATAAGTTTATAATCTCCACTCCTTTAAAATAAAAACGCTGATGTAAAAAACAAAACAAAAAAAAAACGAGTATAACCGAACCACTACGCAACGACTTTAATATATACTGCATCAAATAATGCTGTCCTTTAATATATTTTTTTCTAAATTATAAATGATTTTGGTTTGGTTTGTTTTGTTTTACGGCATATCAACCTCAGTGGGTCATTTAAGGCCGATGAAGTTTTGAAATAAATCAATTCTTAATGGATAATACAATTTTTTTTATAAATACATTTTTCTATCTAACCCATAGATGAAAAATTATAAATGAATTAACATATACAAAACAATTACTGACAAAGTAAATATGTATACACATTCACTATCACCAGAGCTTGCTTTTTGTGCAAAAAATAATGATGATTTTATATATACTAGCAAATATATACACCCTCCAGGTGCAAGTATTTAAGTTTTAATATAATAAAATATCATGTTAAATTAGAAAGGCTAATGAAACTGAATAAGAATTCAGATAAAGATATTTGGAACAGAAGGGGCATGATTGAAAAATAGAACAACTTTGAAACTAACTCTTCCATCCTTTTCCGTTACTCCCGTCTTTCATTGGTAAATTTTCCTAATTAAACTGTTTAGTTAAAATAGGAAGTAAAGAATAATATTACAGTTATTTCTTCTTGTTAAGGGATTTCTTTTAAGATTTATTGAAGAGATTTTTGCTCATATTCAATAAGATAAAACCAAACAATTAGAAATCAATAATACTAAGCATATATTTATTAAAATCATTTTTTTAAGATCAATATGCAAATTAGCCTTCCCATTCATACTGTAAACCTCTATTTTGTTGTATATATAAATACAATTGCATGTTATTAGTATGTAGATATGGTCAACAGTGTAAGTAATGTAAAACAATTTTATTAATAATTAAGGTTTAAATAAAAAATAAATCATGGAGAATATGATGTAAATAACAAAAGGAATTGTGACTTGTATAGTAATATAGTTTCGGTTACAGACAGACAAACCCACAATCTCCATTATAATAAGATATGGAAAAATCTAAAAATTAGGATTTGAACAGTAAGAAATATAAAATATAAATCAATTATGTAAGACTGAAACAATCAATGGATCTGCGAGACTAACCTTTTTATTATCCCCCCCCCCCCTTATCCAAGCAACGCCGGGTAGCCGATTCTAATATAAAATAAAATTTGACATCCCAGAAAATATTTGAAAAAGAAAATTTTAAAATTATCCATTCAATTTCATAAAGACTATTATATTACTCATTTTTAAATTTTAAAAGTGGGTCGTATTTTTTCTGCCTTGAGGGTAAAATTAATTTTCAAATAAAAAACATCTAAAAAAAAAAGCCCCTCCCTAACAGAAAAAAAATGTCAAATTAGTATTTTATATTTCGTTCATTGGAACCTTTGAAGTATTTTTTATTATTTTCAAATATCGTTAAAAAAAAGGTCAATCTAATTAAAGGGGTCGTAAAAAGGTCTTGTTGACTAAAAATGCACTTTAAGAGAGGGAGAGAGAGACAGACAGACAGTGAGAGAAGAGAGGGGGGAGACAAAGAGAGAGAGAATTAGAGCGGGGAAACACACACACACACACAGAGAGAGAGGGGGGGAGACACAGAGACACAGAGAGAGACTGTGAGGGGAGAGACAGAGAGAGAGAGAGAGAGAGAGAGAGAAGGGGGAGAGAGAAGGAGAGACAGACAGAGACAGAGAGAGAATTAGAGCGGGGGAAACAGAGAGAGAGAGAGAGAGACAGACAGACAGACAGAGACAGACAGAGAGAGAGAGAGAGAGACAGAGGAGAAACAGAGAGAGATACTGTGAGGGGAGAGAGACACACAGAGAGAGAGAGAGAGAGAGAGAGAGAGAGAGAGAAGGGGAGAGAAGGGGAGAGAGAGAAAGAGAGAGACACAGACAGACACACAGAGACACAGAGAGAGAGGATTAGAGCGAGAGAAACAGAAGAGAGAGAGAGAGAGAGAAGAGAGACAGAGAGGGGGAGACAGAGAGACAGAGAGAGATACTGTGAGAGGAGAGAGACAGAGAGAGAGAGAGACAAAGAGACAAAGACAGGCAGAGACAGAGAGAGGGATAGAGAGGGGAGATACATAGTGAGAGGGAGACAGAGAGACAGAGAAGAAAGGAAAGAGAGAGTGGGAAACAGAGAGAGAGAGTGGGAATAGAGAGAGAGAGAGGGTGGAGGGGAGAGGGGAGAGAGAGAGAGAGGGGGGGGAGAAAGACAGACAGACATGCTAAACAAATCCATTTCGAACTTGGTAGACTTCACGTCGTAAGTCAAGGTACCACTGGATTTATTTACTATTTGTAATAAGTAATTGAGAGTTACGGTCACTATCTTATGATTACCTCCCCTTTGGAGAACTCTCTAGTGAATACAAGACTATATAAACTCTCAGTAAGTGTACCAATTATTCTAAGTAGAATAAAGCTTTCCAAAGTCTATTGGTGTTATCGTTTGTCATTACACAGAGACAGATAGAGAAAAGCAGAGAGAGAGAGAGAGAGAGAGAGAGAGAGAGAGAGAGAGAGAGAGAGAGAGAGAGAGAGAGAGAGAGAGGAGAGAGATGAACAAAGAATGACAGAAAGAAAGAAAGAAAGAATTGGGCCAGGATGGACAAATTCAGAGAGGAATACATTATGTGTGAAATAGATAGATAGATAGATATGAATAGAATATAGATGAGAACATAATTATATATATATATATATATATATATATATATATATATATATATAAGAATTAGCAAGGAAGAAAATGAACCCCCAGCAGATAGAATTAGTAAACTTTGACCCCTTAGAAGGCGCGCGATTGGACGCATGAGAATAAGTTAGTTTAGGTTAGCAGATGTGACCTAGAGTTCGAAGGAGAGAGAGACACAATTGTTGGCTCTCCTGATATCCATCTCTTCCCACAGCAGAATCAATCATGGGCTAAGAAATAAAACTTGATCAAGTATAAGCAAGTCTTGTTGTTGTATAAATTAAACACTAAAGACAATGTTATGCCCAGCCCAGCAAGAAGAATTAGCAAGGAAGAAAATCAACCCCCAGCAGATAGAATTCAGCCCAAAGAACATGGCGACTGCAGTAGAATCATTTCGAGCAGAGTAAGCAGTAAGAACAATAAACTCTCTATCATCCCCTATCTCTAACCTGTCTGTCTGTCTGTCTCTCTCTCTATTATATACCCGAGTCAGAACAGAAGGCCGGAGATCAGAGCGGCCGAAACATTATGTCTACGAACATTTTATTTTGTTTTTTTTGGTTTCGGTTTGTTTTACGGCATATCAACCTCAGTGGGTCATTTAATGCCGATAAAGTTTTGAAATAAATCAATTCTTAATGGATAATACAATTCTTTTATTAATACATTTTTCTATTTAACACATAGATGGGAACCTAACAGGTACTACCACTCCGGGTCAGAGTGGACCAGGGAGCAATGGTGATGAAGGGGTGCTCCACATTCCCCAAACCTCCAAAACTGGAACCTCACCATCAGATAGAGTTTAACGTCATTCCCAGGACATGTAGACCCTCAGCCACTGCCTTCTAGCATCCATATGATAAAAAGGGGTTGGGGCTTGCCATTAGGGCAATAGGGTTGGGAAAATCATATAGGTGCTAGGGCTTGACGTGACCAGCCGATTGATCGGAGGGGGCCTCTCCGACCGCCCGTCTAGCCCAAGAAAAGCCTAAAGTGGAATATGAACATTTTGGAGTAGACTTCGTATGATGGTAATGGGATATTTTTGGTTGAATAGTTCATCTGTTTACGGAACATTTTATACATTTTTCCTATTATTATTATCATCATCATTTCAACTCCATCTGATTATTTTAATAATAATAATAACGTAAATCCGTATACATTTTGATAAACAGACAGACACACAAGTGTAAGTGATATCGATTAAAAGTGATATCGATAAAATTCATTTTTATCCATCTACATTTCTTTTCTTCACTAATTTTTTCCTCATATTGTCGGATTCATTTCCTTTCACACACACACACACACACACACACACACACACACACACACACATATATATATATATATATATATATATATATATATATATATATATATATATATATATACAAGGTGTGTCACTTTTGGGACGAATAAAAAACTATTCCGAAAAGATGTGTACATGGTTAGTTTATTTATTCATTTTTGGGGAAAAAGGCGACCTACCCTGGTCGGTGCGCGTGACCGCTGTTTTGCAGGCACCCCCGAACGTTTCGACGACAAAATTGTAGTATTAGAATCGATGGATTTCAAGACACGCTCCCACGGCATGATGTAAACTGTGCTACCGGACCAGGGGGGGTTTTTCATATACGGTTTCGTTACCGCCACCCCAACCAGACTCTGAGCCAAAATCCAAAGGCGCGAACCACTCATCCCGCTCCCGCATGGACCCACCCGGCC
>CM042175.1:1332357-1347357 GCA_023376005.1 Doryteuthis pealeii
TGCTTTTTATATTGATATATCAATTGTCGGTTATTTCTTATAAGTCTAACATGATCAAAGGGGAACCACTCTTGACTGATAATTTATTTATTTATTTATTTATCTACTAGGAAAAAAGAGGACGGAGTTAGAGTTAGGGTTTAGGGTTTAGGGTTAGGGTTTAGGGTTAGTTTAATGAGAAAATAAATAAATAAATTATCAGTCAAGATCATGTTATACTTATAGGAAATAACCTATTTTTTTTTTTTTTTACTTGTTCTTGTTTCCAAGCAGAAATTATTTCTCAGATAATAACTTCCCACCCAAAATACCTCTCTCCCCCCCTCCAAAAAATAATCAACAAGACTAACGTTATTAATTAATTTATTTGGAAACATACTTCCCGGATTTGAACTCGGGTCGCAGCATCCATTTATTTTCCCATTGGGGAATACCGGCAAAAATCACACCATCAACAACTAATTTGGAGACACGGCCATTACCTTATCTCAAAGATTGACCGATCATCTCTCCGACCAATTTGTCATACGAAATCACTTGAATCCACAAGGGAAACTACAATCCCCTATGCGGGTTGACAAGTTATGCTCAGAAAGGAAGTTTCTGCAAAATCTGTAGTTATTTTTACATTGTGTTTTATTTCCGACCATTCTATGCAATATTTGTTCCTATCTTATTATAATGGGGGTTCGGTGTCTGACTATCTGTAACCGAAACCACGTCACTGTTTACGTCACAATATCATCAGTAGTTGCGTTAGTTTATTAATAAGTATCTAATTTATAAGTAAAAATCATTAATACACAGAATAAATCTTATTTCTTAACGAGGAAGGGGAAGTTGAGGGAGGTAGGTCTTCTCATCTGATTCCTTCTCATCTTCCCCAAAGATGTCCCCTATAACCAATCAAATCTTTCCCTCACCACAAAACTTACCCATCTATTTACTTCCCCCTTCTATAAAACACTTGTATGATCTGAATAATTCAACAAAAACTGAAGAAGCCGAGTTCAAAACTCCATCGAAATATACTACACATTTTTGTCTGAGTTTTGTTTTTCATTCCTTATATTTTACCTCATTCTGTCGGATTCATTCCAACCCCTTTTCCTCATAATCACACACACACACACACACACACACACACCACACACATATATATATATATATATATATATATATATTGTTAAATAATGCAGCCATTTTCTGTCTGCAAGTTTAGTCCTTTGTTTTTTCGTATTGCCGGATTATTTTTGTGATATCTGGCGAAAATTGAAGATGGCCCACGATAGGGCAAAAAGTACTTGGTCTATGATATATGGCAAATACATCAGCCAATTTTCGCCAGATATTACAAAAATAATCCTGCAATACTAAAAAACAAAGGACAAAACTTGCAGACAGAAAATGGCTGCATTATTTAACAATATATGCCTAAAAGAAAAAATGCTGCCTAAATACACACACCACACACACACACATATATAAAATATATTATATATATATATATATATATATATATATATATATATATAAGACATACATTTACCTAAAAGAGAAACAAAAAATATGATATTTTAACAGTGAAGATCTATTTCAAACATATGCCAATTTTGTTTTTTTTCCCATTTTTTAACTATGAAAATCTGAATTAGATTTTCCTCGCGTCGATTTTTGACTTACTTGCAAATTACGACAAATTAGAACAAATTAAAATCGATTTTTCCCCAAATATAGCTCAATCCCAGAACTAAGGAATATTTTGGTATGTATTTTGTGTCATAAACTAAAAAGGAAAAAGGCCTTTAGGGAACAATTATTGATTCACTCAGCTTTTGTTATAATAATAATAATAATAATAATAATAATAATAATATAATATATATATATATATATATATATATATATATATATATATATATATTCGTGTTCGAGTAAGACCATTTCCTGTTTTTTTTTATCATCATAGTCAGGTGCCAGTAGCATTTGCCACTGTATCCTTGTGTTTTCTCAGATGACTCACCAGGCCAGCCCTGGAGAGACATACTCTTCTACATAAACTACATTTTGGAACTTCTCCACTTTGAATGTTGCTGGGCTGAAAATCCCCCTTTCTAATAGCCCGTTTCAATTTTTGGTGTTTAATTCATTTGGACTCAAATTCTTCCACAGACAGGTAGATGGTGCCTCTCCAGCCAGGTCTATTACAAGTTAGCTTCTCCCAGTCCTCCACAGCAATAGCAGTGTTCTTCAGAGTGTCCTTGAGGCAGACCTTAAACCTCAACTTGGGTTTGGACTGACGACGTTTGCAAGTTGAGATTTCCCCGTAAAATAGTTGTTTTGGGATTCAGGAATCATTCACACACACACACACACACACACACACACACATATATATATATATATATATATATATATATATTAAAATATGCTCCCATACATTTGTTATGAAACTTTCTAAGGGGTGATTCAAATTAACTTTCACTACCAAGCATATAAGCAATGATCATTTTCTCGCAGACTAGATCTCTCTGTGATCGTAAAATATATAAACAAACCTATGTATTTAATAGTTCAAAACGCCAGCCCCGCTACAGCAGCTGTCAATGACCAAAGGGATAAGATATCAAGCTGGCTAACAGTCAGTCGGAGTTCGACCCTAGCCAAGGATAGTTGTTGTGTCTAGCCACACTGAAGAGGCGGGAAACGCCGAAAACCGTGTCTGTGGATGACTTATTAATATATATATATAGTACTCACACACATACAAACACACACACACATCTATATAATATATAAAGGTTTTATATATTTATTTATTTGATGACAAAGGAAAAGTCACGACCATTTGGTTTCATGCATGCGTAACCGCAAACATTCGTCAGGTGACGTTGGTTCAAATTTGTACCTTTATATATTTAAAACCTTTATATATTTATTATATTATATTATATATATATATATATATATGAGATAGAGATAGAGATAGAGAGAGAGAGAGAGAGAGAGAGAGAGAGAGAGAGAGAGAGAGAGATGAATGTACGTATATATGTACATTGCCGCCATTATAATGTGTCAGTTTAAGTTTCCTTGTTTTTCACTTTTATATTCCCAATTCATCATGGCCGCCGTTTCTTCAAATTGGCGCTCTTTTCATTTATTGCTTTTTAAGACGAACAATTTATTAAACTTGTGACTGCTAATAATTCACTCGTATGAGAAATTGCTTCGTTTCAAAAATTACCATTTCCACAGACTCGCGCCATTCTTTTCTTTTACACTGCTGTCGTTCTTTTTTCTTTCTTTTCAATTTAATTCTTCGCATTGTAAGTCATTTCTTATAATCATGTGATATTTTTCGCCGTTCTATTTATGAGTCTGTCTGAATAAAAATGTCCTAATTTTGCTTCTGAAAAAATAAACAAATAAATATCTTTTTCTGTTCGACCACTGGAACTTTATTTTAATATATATATATATATATATATATATATATATATATATATATACTAGTACAAAATAAAAAACGCACTCCAGGCGATGTAAAAATAGATTTTTAAAACATATTGCCTGAGGGGTTGGAGTAAAAAAATTAATGTCAGCGAGTTTGTACCCTAAGTAAGTAAAATCATCAAATATAAAATATGATCTAAGTTAAATCGAAGTCTTGTGTTATCTAAAAACTACCAATGACACAGGGCTTCTGATAAGAGAGAAATCCCCAATGGAAGACCAGACACGAAGTCCCCAAGATGAAGTCCAGACGCTAAAAGAGATGTTAGAAGAAGACGTAAGATATAAAAGATGTCAGAAGAAGAATAGAAGTAAGTAAGTAAGGAAAGGGTATACAACATATGAACCTTCTCATGCCCCCAGTTATGAGTTAAATAGAACCACTATAGTTCTTGTACAATGATGGCTTTGGCATTAAATAACCCACAAAGGTTGATATGCCATTAAACAAAGAAACCAAACCAAACACTTTTTTGATCACAGCTTTGGATTTAATAGTACTACTAGTGTTCTTGTACAATGATGGTTTTGGCATTAAATAACCCATAACGATTGATATGCCACCAAATCAAACCAATACTATTTGATCCCATCTTCTACGCAGACATTATAATCAACAAAGAATATTTTTGAGATGACAATCTCATAAGTAAATTTGTCTCGAGAAACTTTTGTTTTGTTTTGCACACAATCCTATTGAATCTTATTGTACATTTATATGTTTGTATAGATTTTTCTTAATTCTTTTTAGCACTGAGTTATATTTGATACTTATGTAATTTCAAGTAATTGTTTCTATTTAATAATTTTCATTTGTTTGCAAACAGTTATATGGTTTCAAGTAACTAATAATAGACCTTTGTAAGCACAATTATTGTTAATGCAAACTATTTACAGTTATATGATATCAAGTATTCCTATCTAATGTTGATAATTATGAATTTAATAATTGTTTCAATTCAATAGTAATCATTTGTTTGCACTCACTCATAGGGTTTCATATAATTATCGTATATAATCGACTTATCAGACACCAATTAAGCTCTGTAAAGTTTCGGTTACCAAGTTTTAATTACTGGGATTGTTTTCGGTGATTTTTAATGTGATTTTTTTTGCAACGAATTGCTTTTTGTAAGATAACAAGTTTTGGTAAAACTTGCAAATCATACTCAAAACCAAGAAAAAGCAGAACCCACAAATTTTGTAATAAAACTGTTAATTTTAACTAGAGGGGGTTAGGGTTAGGTTTTAGGGTTAGGTTTAGCTATATTTGCCTCATACCCCACTTGTATGGGCTGGGCACAAGGCCTCGTTTTAAATGTGGGCCCACCCACAAGCCCAAGTTTATGGGTGGGAAAGAACAAAAATTGCGTCGATCCCCTTGACATTCCCCCACAAGGGGGCGCCTCAGGCGCTGGGCAATAAACCCAGCCCCGCCCCCAAGGGGGCAGGTATTGCCTGGGGGGAAGCCTCCTGGGATCGACGCTATTATTTGTACTTTACTGGTCCAGTGGCCAAAGCACACTGGACCCCCGGGTGGTAAGTATTAGGGTTAGGGTTTAGGGTTGGTGTTTAGAGTTAGTTTAATGGGAAAATAAATAAATAATTTGGGTTCTGTTTTTTCTGGGTTAACATGTATACAGGGTGATTCAGAAAAAATAGAATCCACAAATTTTGTAATAAAACTGTTGATTTTAACTAGGGGGATTTAGGGTTAGGGTTGGGGTTAGCGTTGGGGTTTAGGGTTAATTTAATGGAAAAATAAATGAATAATTTGGGCTCTGGGTCAACATGTATACAGGGTCACCCAGAAAAAAAAGAACCACAAAATTTTCATTTTTATTAAAAGTATCCCTGTTGAGAAATTGAAAATATATGAATTGGACTTGATTTTATGTTCCACTAACATCTGTCCGGTAGACTATGGTAAAAATGTACGCCTCTAAATTGACAACTGCTTTCTTTCATACAAAAAATTTCACAACGCAACAGATTTAAATCTATACATCAATTAATGCTGTCCTTAAATTTTAAAAACTTTTATAATATGAATTTACGGGTAATTTATGAGGAAGTGCGTCCCGGTCTCCTGCCTCAAAAATTGCTACCCGGTGACTATCAAAATAACAACCCCAGCTCGTCGTAATTCTTGTTTATTTATCGTAATTTGTCGTAATTCTTGTTTAGATATGAAGATGGATATATAGTTTGGAATAGACTGAGATAGATAGATAGATAAACAAACAAAACAATATAGATAGATATGAACAAATGGAGATAGATATTTTCGACAAGTAAATGTATTGGGGGGGTCGCATTCTTTTTTGTTCGTAATTCTTGTTTATTTAAACTAAAACAAGACATTAAACAAACATGAATAAAAAATCTTAGTATTTAAAGTAATATAGATAAATATGAACAAATTGAGATAGATAGATAGATAGATAGATATGAAGATGGATCGTTTTGAATAGACTGAGCTGGGTCGTTATTTTAGTAGTCACCGGGTAGCAATTTTTGAGGCTGGAGACCAGGACGCACTTCCTCATAAATTACCAATTTACGTACCAAGTTATGTTTTCCTTAGAGTTTCAGTTTCATTAAAAGTATCCCTGTTGAGAAATTGAAAATATATGAATTGGACTTCATTTCGTATTCCACTAACATCTGTACGGTAGACTATGCTAAAAAATTACGCCTCTAAATTGACAGTCTACCCAAAGTGTTTCAACACTGCTTTCTTTCATCCAAAATATTCTATTCATGTTTATCGTTTTTCCGACAGAAACAAGAGTTTTCTTTGTTCCGCTGAAAAGATGAGTACAGACTATCGTTTGTTTTGAATTTAATTGATGAGATCCCATGAAAGATACACCTTTGTATGTTTATACTCCTAGGCGTTGTCCCCTTCCTCTTACAGGGAGTCTCACTTTCCGTTTATTCATCGCATTTGAGATAAAGTTGATCCCTTGTTTGGAGATTGTTCAGGGATGGTGTCGTAAAACTTTCTGTAGACAATCCCTCTCATAAATACATTTTTCATTGTTTAATAATAATAATAATAATAATAATAATAGATAGATAGATAGATAGTGTGCCAGAGTGAATTTGAAGAGAGAGAGAGAGAGAGAGAGAGAGAGAGAGAGAGAGAGAGAGAGAGAGAGAGAGAGAGCAAATAATAATAATAATAATAATAATAATAATAATAATAATAATAATAAAAGGCAAGACTCTGTGGGAAATGTAATCCACTGGGAATTGTGCAAGAAATTCAATTTTCACCATACAACTAAATGGTATATGCACAAACCTAAACTTCTAGAGAACGAGACGCATAAAATTCTCTGGGACTTCGAGGTACAGACAGATCACCTAATCCCGGCCAGGAAACCGACCACCGAGTGAAAATGAAAGAAAGCAAAATGATAAACAAATACTTAGATCTTGCCAGAGAACTGGAGAAACTCTGGAACATGAAGGTGAAGGTCGTATTTCTTAAACGGAATTTAAGAGGTTTGAATTCAGATTTTTCTTTCTTCTAGTTTGGTTGCCTAAGCAAGGTTAAAGAACTATGTCTGGCCTACTATTTATCCCTAGCCAGAGAGAGAGAGAGAGAGAGAGAGAGAGAGAGAGAGAGAGAGAGAGAGAGAGAGTAGTTGGATGCATACCTTTCCAAAGAGTATTAGCGCTATATGAAATGTAAACAGCCTCGTCCAGTATTTGCATATCCAAGTATAAGTGCATGTCTCAGAGTATGTACGAGGTTTGTCAGAAAAGTTCGATGCGAGTTCTTGCCACAGGGCCAGACGATGAACCAGCATGTCTACAAAGAGATACTGTGGCGTTTGCTTCGTTCAGAGCGCGAGAGATATGACATGACAACTCGTGGATGCTGCACCCTGACAACGCAGCTGCCCATACTGCCCTGGGTATCCAAGAGTCCCTGGCCCAAAAGAACATCACTGTGCTGGATAAACGTCCCTACTCGCCCGACCTGGCTCCATGTAATTTTTTCCTCTTCGACAAACTCAAGGGAGTCATCAAGAAACCCGTTTTGAAGACGTGCACGACATCAAAAAGGCCATGACGACAGAGATACGGAGAATCCCGGAAGAATACTTCCAGGAATGTGTGCTAGCGTGGCAAAGAAGGATGGGAAAATGCATTAGACTATCACTGTGCTGGTGAAACGTCCCTACTCGCCCGACCTGGCTCCATGTAATTTTTTTCCTCTTCGCCAAACTCAAGGGAATCATCAAAGGAACCCGTTTTGAGGATGTGCATTTACCAGCGAATGGGGAAATTTTTAAAGCATTTTTTTTCTCTTAGCGGAACACGTGTCCTCATTCAGTCTGCAAAGACGAAATTTAAAGTTAGATCAACTTTGATTTATTAATGGAAGTTATTAGAATAAACATTCTTGGGTAGGTTGGCACAACTACAGTTTATAATAATAATAATAATAATAATAATAATAATAATAATAAAAACGCAACAAACAGTAAATGTAAAGAGATGTAAAAAATGTAGTGTAGGAAACAAAGCTAGGCACGACTGAGTTGGAAAGGTGATCCACTAGGAATTATGCAAAAAATAAAAAATTTGACCATACAACAAAATGGTATATGCATAAACCAGAATCTGTTCTTGAGAATGAAAGACATAACATTATCTGGGACTTTGAGATTTAAAAAAAAGCCGTGATGACAAAGCTACGAAGAATCCCGGAAGAATCCTTCCAAGGGTGCATGAAAGCGTGGCAGAGAAGGATAGGAAAGTGAATTAGACTCCAGGGGAATTACTTTGAAAGGTATAACTTGTAGTTTGTAGTTTGGATTTGAAATAAATTTTGTGATAACAGTCCTGGAACTTTTTTGAAATACCCTGTATATTCACGTGTGTGTGTCCATGTGTGTGTGTGTCCATTCGTGTATATTTTGAGAGCGTACGTATATTGTAAAAATAGCACATCGTCTATTTCATGGTTTTCTATATATAAATTTCACACTGCTATAATTCAACATCAAAAGACATTCTCGCATCTAGTGGGAATTTCACTACCCGTCCCCCCTTATTTCTTAGCCTTGAAGGAAATAATTCAATAAAATCGATGTAAACTCAGCCCCCCCCCATAACACACATCACACACAACCCCCACATGACAATAAATAATGTAAAAAAAAATAACCAAGTCCAAGCGGAAAATTCGAATGATTATGTCTCGAGAGGAAAAAAAATGATATTTTATAGACATCTCTCTTTATTTGCCGATATTAGAATATGATTTATGTTATTTTAATTAAAAAGATCGTACATCCTCTCAGTATGTACACTACTTCTTGTTGTCGGCATCCTTCCGTCTACGAGAGACGATAGAGTAGTGTCCAAATTTTTTTTTTTGAACTACGTAGCCTCGGTGTGGGTTCATATGGAGGATGAGCTGTTGCACAAGCAGCAAATCCTTCCTTTCCAGGTTGCCGCCGTGATCCAAATGAAAGGTAGGGAGCCAATGCAGTTTGGCAGCGGTCGCAGTTTGTCGCAGGAGTTGATGGGTAGCACTGGATTCCAGCATCACAACACCTTAGGGAGATCGGCTCCTGATTTGCCTATATTAAAATATGATTTTTTTCTCTGAATGTTTGAGATGAGGCTTGATGATTAGTATTATCTGCGTTATTCGGACTATTGTCCTCATCTTCATTTTTATCTGTACAACGTTTCGGCCGATATGCCCTCCGGCCTTCTTCAGGTATTTCTTGTCAGACTCGGGAACCTTCTCGGACTCGGGAACCTTCTTTTCGGACTCAGGAACTTTCAATCCTGAGTAGAGGCAGTAACATAGAAAAATAATTAACACAACTCCTACCCCAGCCATGGTTAGCGGAATGAGAACAGGATACACACGAGGACTGAATAAAGGGTTAGGTTCAAAGTTCCGTGATGGCTCCCGATTACGACAAGAAAGTTCCCGAGTCCGAAAAGAAGGTTCCCGAGTCCGAGAAGGTTCCCGCGTCCGACAATAAATACCCGAAGAAGGCCGGAGGGTATATCGGCCGAAATGTTGAATATAATTTGTTATCTTAATTTAAAAAAAAGACCTTACATCCTCCAAGTATATATGTCAGAAAAGTTCCAGGACTAGTGTCACAAAAAAATATTTCAAACCCAAACTATTAGGTGTACCGGAAATTCCTGTCCCAATTTTTGTTTGGAATAATAATTGAAAGAAATATTACTGACAAATATTTATTGCTCAACAAAATAGTCACCATCATTAGATATAACCTTTGTCCATCTACTTGGGAGTTTTTTAATCCCTCTTTCAAAAAAAATTAACATCTTTGGAAGAAATAAATGAATTCAACTCCGCTTCAACCTCGTGAACATTTAGGAATCTTTTTCCACTGATGAAATGCTCTAAAGAACGGAATAAGTGAACATCTGATGGAGCAAGGTCTGGCGAGTATGGAGGGCGAGGAAGAACTTCCCAACCTAAGGACTTTATTTTTTCTTGAGTTTGTTTGGCAGAATGGGGTCTAGCGTTAAAAGGAGACTATTGCAGATTGTTGCCCGCATTGCTTTGTTGGCTGGAGAGAGTTCATGAGGTACCCACCTACCCTCTCTATACACCTTTCCAATCTTTTTCAGATGCTCCTGAACAGTAGACCAAGATGAATCAAGTCTTTGTTTTTATTCTTTGATACATTTGATTTTATGTACTTACGGTACAAACTCCCGGTAATTGAATTGTAACTCCAACCCACTCAGGCAATAATTTTCAAAAATTAATTTTTACACTTCCCGGAAGGTGTTTTTTACTAGTTATTATAATGAAGATTATGTGTCTATCTGTATGTAATCAAAACTACGTCACCACAAATGTCATAATTCCCTTAGTTATTTACGTTATATTCTCAATGGTTGTTAAATGTTATTTGTCTCAAAATATCTCAGATTAGTTAGAACTGAATGTACATGAAATATATTTCCAAAGATATTCTATGCATTGTCCGCCCTGTCGGCTGGGGCGTTAGAATGCACCGACTGCACCTCTGCAGAAGAGCAAGACTCCCCTAATGGGGTCACCTGTTGGCCGTGGGTGGCGACCCGTGATGCTTAAGGATAGAGCCCAGGTGGATGAGCAGTTCATGACATGCAATACTCCACTTTGGTCCTTACTTGGGCTAGACGGGCGGTCGGAGAGGCCCCCTCCGATCAATCGGCTGGCCACGTCAAGCCCTAGCACCTATATGATTTTCCCAACCCTATTGCCCTTATGGCAACCCCTGATCCTTATCATATGGGTGCTAGAAGTCGGTGGCTGAGGGTCTACATGTCCTGGGAATGACGTTAAACTCTATCTGATGGTGAGGTTCCAGTTTTGGAGGTTTATGGGATGTGGAGCACCCCTTCATCACCATTGCTCCCTTGTCCACTCTGACCCGGAGTGGTAGTACCTGTTAGGGTCTTATCGATGGATTAAATAGAAAAACATGAGTTGATAAACAAAATTAAATTATGCATTAAGAATGAATTTATTTCACAACTTTGTCGGCATTAAATGACCCACTGAGGTTGATATGCCGTAAAACTAACCAAACCAAACCAAACTGACCTAGTGAATTCGATTCTCACGGGGTGTCACATACGTTCATAAACAAAACTGATTATCCATTAAAAATGAATTTATTTCAAAACTTTATCGGCATTAAATGACCCACAGAGGTTGATATGCCGTAAAACAACAACGAAAAACACTGGGACGCATCGATACTATTTTACAGCGTCATTTTATATTCTCGTGCGTGACGGATTTTAAAGCTGGTGCCAGATCGGTGCGACTCGTTACTAAAGATTAATATACGAGGTATGTCAGAAAAGTTCCAGGACTGGGCTCCCCAAAAAGTAGCATTATTTGGATTTCTCGGACTATTGTCCTCATCTTCATTGTTATCTGTACAACGTTTCGGCCGATGTGCCCTCCGGCCTTCTTCAGGTATTTCTTGTGCTACCCATACGCTGAGTTGGTGAGGGCCGGTATCGAACGAGGAACCTTGTGATTCCTAGCCGAACGCTCGACTGACTGAGTTAAACCGAAAGCCGTCTAACTTCTACTTTGTAACCAATCCTGTGTAATTCGTTTCTAAGAAACCATTGATCTTTATTTACAGTTAGTTTGAAATGGTGAGGGAAGAAAAACGAAAAACACTGGGACGCATCGATACGATTTTACTGTGTCCTTTTATATTTTTGTGCGTCACGGACAATTGTTCAGAGATGCTTATAGGTACCTATTAGCATCTCTGAACAATTATTCATGTCTTTCATGAATCAGACTTTAAAGCTGATGCCACATCGGTGCGACTCGTTACTAAAGATTAATATACGAGATATGTCAGAAAAGTTCCAGGACTGATGTCACAAAAAAATTATTTCAAATCCAAAATACACACTACAAGTTATCCCCTTCAATGTAATCCCCCTGGATTCTAATTCACTTTCCCATCCTTCTCTGCCACGCTTACATGCAATCCTGGAAGGATTCTTCTGGGATTCTCCGTAGCGCTGTCGTCAGAGCTTTTTTTTTTAACGGTTCCCTTTATGACTCCTTTGAGCTTGACGAAGAGGAAAAAATCACACGGGGCCAGGTCGGGCGAGTAGGGAGGTTGCTCCAGCAGAGTGATATTCTTCTGGGTCAGGAACTCTCAGATACTCAGGTCAGTGTGGGAAGGTGCGTTGTCATGGTGGTGTTGTTATGGTGAAGTTTTCCTGTCACATCTCTCGCCTCTTCTTGCGCACTGAACAAAGCAAACGGCACAGTATCTCTTTGCAGACATGCTGGTTGATCGTCTGGCCCTGTGGCAAGAACTCGCAGTGGATGATGCCTCTCACATCGAAGAATGCGATCAACCTGTAACTTTTCTGACATACCTCGGAGTAATTATATCTTAACTGATACTGTAACTTTGTTTTGGTCGTGGGTACGATATTCAAGTGTCTTTATTTATTTATTTATTTATGTCTCCTTGGGCATCTCTTTTTCTATCTTTACACGTCAAACTTATTTTTTAAAAGAATCTTTGCACAGAACATATATAATACTAATACAACATTTATTATTATTATTATTATTATATATTATTATTATTATCATCATCAAAATAAAAAGACGCCCTCCGGGCGATGTAAAAATATTTTTTGAAAGATATTGCCTGAGGGAATGGGAGCTGAAAATTCAATGTCATAGAGTGTGTACCATAAATATGTAAAATCGTCAAATTTATTAAAGGAGAAAAAAAAAGAAAGAAAGAAAGACAATTTAAAGTGGAAACAGTTCCGATAACTTTAAATATTATATTAGAATAAAACAATCTATATATAAATATATAACGCCGGGCATCTATTTATTGAAACAATGAGGATTGTCTAACGTTGCATGCTCACATTTTGAGTATATTTATTCTATGTTATTACGTTGGATTATGTGTTGGGTAATGTGACGTAAGCAGTGACGCAGTTTTTGTTACAGACAAAAACCGGAAGCGAATCTCCATTATTAATAGATTATTATTATTATTATTATTATTATTATAGTTTTCACACCTGCTGTAGCCGGTAGTTCAACGGAGGCAGAGTGACAGCAAGTCTCTCCTCAGAGCTCCAGAAATGGGTACTCACCATAACACGTACTACCACTCCGGGTCAGAGTTAAACTGGAAGTCATCGCAACAAAAGGATGAGTGAACACTCCTCAGAGCTCCAGAATTGGGGTCACCCCGCTAGATGCAGTTTAGTACCATATTCAGGACACCCCTACAATGAAAATGTTCTTCATATTTTTCTCATCTCTCTATTTCTTTTCTTTCTTTTCTTTTTTACTTTTTTTTTCTTTCAGTAGTCACAAAAAACTCAGCTGCTGGTTTCGGATGAAGAAAAATATCAAAAAGTTCTCATTACCTGTTTATTTATTTATTTTTTTTTTTTAGTTGTTCAAAAGAGAATGTAGACGGGTTGGCCCGTTCAGGAATCCTG
Source organism: Doryteuthis pealeii (assembly GCA_023376005.1). Lineage (NCBI taxonomy): Eukaryota > Metazoa > Mollusca > Cephalopoda > Myopsida > Loliginidae > Doryteuthis > Doryteuthis pealeii. The sequence continues at coordinate 1,345,903 of CM042175.1, forward strand.
GGTTGCATACATTATGTAAGGAGGAGGAGGGGGTGGCGGCAAATCCGTTTTTTTGGTGGTGCTGGTGGCAGTGAGATTAGGGAAGGTTTCGTTCCACCAGGGAAATCGAGGTAGGGAGTCGGTTGTTTTAGTGGGGATGGAAAAGAGGGGTGTTTGGTGATGAGGCCGGGTTTACTGTCTAGAACTTGAAATAAAAAGAATGAAACCAACCAATCAAAATGCGAGTAATTCTTTAAAAGATTTACATAAAAAAATGTACTAGTTTGGTTTGGTCACCCACAAGCCGAAGCTCATGGGTGGGAAAGATCAAAAATTGCGCCGATCCCTTATGCATTCCCCCTCAAGGGGGCGCCTCAGGCGCTGGGCAATAAACCCAGCCCTGCCCTCAAGGGGGAGCAGGTATTGCCTGGGGGGAATGGCCCTCTGGGATCGACGCTAATAATTGTACTCTATCGGTCTAGAGGCCGAAGCACACTGGACCCCCAGCCGAGGCCGGGTATAAAAGGCAAGTATCAAAGTATAGAACCTGGAACAGATACTACACATTGATCCCCCGCCCTTTACACGGTAAAATAGTTGTTTATTTTGTGAGTCCAGAAGAGTAATGTCAAAATATTTGAAAAAGCTGTTTAAGTCAGTATGAGATTGTTCAAGTGTTTTTCGTTTTTCTTCCCTAAATACATTTCAATAGTTTCTTAGAAAACGAATAACACAGTGAGGCGGTTTTCGGTTTAACTCAGTCAGTCGAGCGTTCGGCTAGGAATCACAAGGTTCCTCGTTCGATACCGTCCCTCGCCAACTCAGCGTATGAGTAGCACAGGGACCTGCTTTAAAATCTGGTGAAGGACATGAATAGTTGTTTATTTTGTGAGTGCAGAAGAGTAATGTCAAAATATTAGAAAAAGCTGTTTAAGTCAGTATGAGATTGTTGAAGTATTGTCCAATTTATGTAATTATAGGAAAGACTTGGAGACAATTAGGCAGTGTAAATGTGAATGTCAAAGGGTTAAATAAGGGAAGAGAAAAAGGAAAAGAAGTGGGGAAATCGTTTCTAATCTTGGGTTGGAGAGTGTCGACCTTTTAGGACAGTTTTAACTAAGATGGAAAAGGACACATTCTCAGGCGATAAAAAGCAGAGATGTTGAAAGAGGGTAACATTTTCTCAGGGTTAGTGAGTTGACAGTTGAAGAAGAAGAAGAAGTTGACAGAAGAAGAAGAAGAAGAAGAAGAAGAAGAAGAAGAAGTTGAACAGAAGAAGAAAGAAGAAGAAGAAGAAGAAGAAGTTGACAGAAGAAGAAGAAGAAGAAGAAGAAGTTGACAGAAGAGAAGAAGAAGAAGAAGAGAAGAAGAAGAAGTTGACAGTTGAAGAAGAAGAAGAAGAAGAAGAAGAAGAAGAAGTTGACAGAAGAAGAAGAGAAGAAGAAGAAGAAGAAGAAGAAGTTGACAGAAGAAGAA
>CM042175.1:1352357-1354857 GCA_023376005.1 Doryteuthis pealeii
ATCTATCTTATATATATATATATATAACTATATATATATATATATAATATATATATATATATTATATAATCGCAAATATATTCACCCTCCCGGGTGCAGTATTTAAGTTTAAATGTAATAAAATATTAGATTAAATCAAGAGACTAATGAAACTGAAGAGAATTCAGATAAAAAAGATTTGAAACGGAGGGGTATAAAATCGGAAAATAGAACAACTGAAACTTTACTCTTTCATCACTTCCGTTTTTCAATGCTAAAATTTTCCTAATTTAACTATTTAGTTAAAATAGGAAGTAAAGAATAAAATTACAGTTATTTTTCTTTGTTAATGAATTTTTATTAAGATTATTGAAGAGATTTTTACTCATATTCATTAAGATAAAACCAAACAATTAGAAATCAATAATACCAAGCACATATTTATTAAAATCAATTTTTTTAATATCAATATGCAAATTAGCTTTACGTTTACACTGAAAACTGGTATTTTGTTGTATATATAAATACAATTGCATGTTATTAGTATTTAGGTAAGGCCAACAGTATTAATAATGTCAAACAGTTTTATTATTAATTGAGGTTTAAATAGAAATAGAATCCTGGAGAATGTAACGTAAATAACTAAGGGAATTGTGACTTGAGTAGTAATATAGTTTCGGTACAGACGAAAAAACACACAATCTTCCATTATAATAAGATATATGAGGAAGAATGAATAGAGAAAAGAAGAATAGAATGGATAATAAAGAAGAATTTAATCAAATATTACTTATACATGTGTTTCGGTCACACAGATGAACTGACCGAAACACATGTGTAAGTGATATTGATTAAATTCATCTTTATTATCCATTCTATTCTTTCTTTTCTTTTATTCATTCTTCCTCATATTGTCAGATTCAGCAAAAGTAATTTAAGAATTATTTTTTTTCTCACCCTTTTTTCAGTAACAAGCGGTTAAGTAAAAAAGTTTACAAATAAATAAATACCTTAATTATTAGATACACTCAACATTTTATTTGGGGGGAGACAGAACTAAGTTTCGATCTCAAATGGTTTTATTTTTATTTTATTTTTTTGTCCATTGATTTATGCTACAAAATGATGACTTATGCTACAAAACCTCTGACATTGAATTTCAACTTACACTTCCTCGTGCAATATCTGGTAATTTTCACCTTTAGTTGTCAAAATTCCTAGCAAATAAGGCAATTAGAGTAACCTCCATTGACTTTCACTTTGAAACAAGCTCAGTGCGGATGCTGTGCAGAGGACTATTTGAGAACAATGAATTACAGGGACGGTTGGCGAGAGATTGTCATGATATCTATGGTACAAGCGTGACATATTTTTGTTTGGTTTTACGGCACATCAACCCAGTATGTCATTAAATCTCGACAAAGTTTTGAAATAAAATTCATTCTAAATGGATACTCGATTTTTTATAAACAGATTTTCGATAATTTTCACCTTTAGTTATTAAAATTCCAAGCAAATAAGGCAATTAGAGTAACCTCCCTTGACTTTCACTTTGAAACAAGCCAGTAGCTATTTTTAAAGTCTCCGTGCGAAATAAACAAATCTTAGAATCGTTTCGAAACAAATCAACTGCATGCTTTAACACAAAAATATCATAAAATGTATTCTTAATAACGATTAAGTTCATTTCAGATAATTTTATGCTTGGAATTTAGCCAACTGATTTTCACTTTGAAACAAGACGGTAGCCATTTTGAAAGTGTTCGTGCGAAATACACAAATCTTAGAATCGTTTCGAAAACAATACNATCTGTGTTCTTATTTAGTTTCATTAGCCTTTCTAATTTGATATAATATTTTATTACATTAAAACTTAAATACTTGCACCCTGTTTCAAATCTTTTTATCCGTGTTCATATTTAGTTTCATTAGCCTTTCTAATTTGATACCGGAGATTTTCTGTTTTTAATTGATCAACGTTTCTCTATTTAGAAAAAGAAGTTATGAAGATATTTTTTTCGAAAAGGATTAGGGTAGGGGTAATGAAGACACATTTAATTTCTTATCCAACTCATAAAACTCTCGTTCCCGCCGTCAATCCTCGCCGACGGACAGTCATCGAAGGCACCGAGAGAGAGGGGAGAGAGAGAGAGAGGGAGAGAGAGGGAGAGAGAGGGGCAAAGAGAGGGGGGAAGAAAGAGCGAGAGAGAGAGAGAGAGAGAGAGAGAGAGAAAGAAAGAGAAAGCAAAGAAGAAGAAAGGGAAAAGAGAGAGACAGAGACAAGAGAGAGACAGAGACAGAGACAGACAGACAGAAGAGAAGAAAGAGAGAGAGAGGCAGTGAGAGAGAGAGGGAGGGGAGAAAGAGAGAGGGAAGAAAGAAGAGAGAAAGAAAGAAAGAGACAGAGACAGAGACAGACAGACAGACAGAAAGAGAGAGAGAGGGGTAGAGAAAGAGAGAGAGAGAGAGAGAGATAGAGAGAGTGAGAGGGAGGATGGGGGAGGTAGTGACAACCCCCCGC
>CM042175.1:1362357-1384857 GCA_023376005.1 Doryteuthis pealeii
ATAAAATCATTTTTGCCTTTTGATATATATATATATATATTTAATAAATTCATACTTAATAGATACTCAATTTTTTAGGAACCCTAACAGATACTACCACTCCGGGTCAGAGTAGACATGGGAGCAATGGTGATGAAGTGGTGCTCCACATTCCACAAACATCCAGAACTGGAACCTCACCATCGGGTAGAATTTAATGTCATTCGCAGGACATGTAGATCCTCAGCCACCGCCTTCTAGCACCCATATGATAAAAAGGGTTGGGGCCATAATGGTAATAGGGTTGGGGCAATCATAGAGGTGCTAGGGTTTGACGTGAACAGCCGATTGATCGGAGGGGGCTTCTCGGACCGACCGTCTAACCTAAGTAAAAGCCAGAGTGGTGTGTTGCATATCATCGATTGCTCAGCTACCTGGGTTCCATCATTAAGCATCACGGGTCGGCACTCACGGCCCACAGGTGGCCCCATTGTACGTGTTAAGAAATGACGGGCATATATTTATTTTGCTTTTTATTTTGTTTCAGATTTTATTGATTACTTTGCGCACTTTACATCAGTTATCTACATCAGCTAAATTCGCTAATCCGTTATTACTAAAAAGCGAGTTCGATCCTCGCCGGAAGCCTCATATTTACAGAGGTGCAGTTGGCGTATTCTAACGTCCCAGACAACAGGGTGGTGTAGGGACCCGATGTTATTTGGCGAGTGTGTGGTTGAAGATCCGAGTTATGGGTCCCCACAATTTAAATGTATAAGACTACGGAAATGAAGTTTCCGTAGAAAACAAAAGAAGAAGACAAAATTGATAAAGGAAACAAACTTTATATATACTAGCAAATATATGCACCCTCCGGGTGCAAGTATTTTAGTTAAATTTTATAATAAAATATCATATTAAATTAGAAAGGCCAATGAAACTGAATAAGAATGTAGATAAAAAGATTTTGAACAGAGGGGGTATGATTGAAAAATAGAACAACTTTGAAACTAACTCTTCCATCATTTTCCGTTACTCCCGTCTTTCATTGGTAAATTTTCCTAATTAAACTGTTTGGTTAAAATAGGAAGTAAAGAATAATATTACAGTTATTTCTTCTTGTTAAGGGATTTCTTTTAAGATTTATTGAAGGGATTTTTGCTCATATTCAATAAGATAAAACCAAACAATTAGAAATCAATAATACTAAGCATATATTTATTAAAATCAATTTTTTAAGATCAATATGCAAATTAGCCTTCCCATTCACATTTTGTTGTATATATAAATACAATTGCATGTGAATAGTAAGTAGATATGGTCAACAGTGTAAGTAATGAAAAATAATTTTATTAATAATTGAGGTTTAAATAAAAATAAAATCATGGAGAATATGATGTAAATAACGAAAGGAATTGTGACTTGTATAGTAATATAGTTTCGGTTACAGACAGAAAAACCCACGATCTCCATTATAATAAGATTAATTTACAATTTATATATTCAATTGTTCTTTTAGTGATGTTGCAGACTGTATGTGGCTGTACATTGTTGTGTGTAACAATTGTGACATATATTGTTTATATTTGTACGATTAGTTGTGTCAACATTATTGCAGTTTTGTCTGTGATTGAAACTTGTGATTGAAATTTGTTATTGTTGAGAGAGAGAGAGAGAGAGAGAGAGAGAGAGAGAGAGAGAGAGAGAGAGAGAGAGAGAGAAAATAAAAAACGAAAAAATAGACGGACCTTTTATGTTTTCGGACAGCGTATTCTCCCCATTGTGTCGAGTTGGGAGCATCAGTACCAACTCTGTCGAACCGGGAAGAGCGTAAGCTCCCACTGTCTCTGTTGTTTTTCAGCTCTATGGGCCTTTTTATAATTTTCTTTTTGTCATTGTCTACGTGATCATTAAGCTAAAATATACCTCAAATATGATTTGCAAAGGTGATTTGCAATGATGCAATATCGAATGATTTTGGTACATTCCGATATTCCGTACATATTTTCCCATGGAATTTAAACCATTGTTTCTATTGTTTCTAAAATATTTCCAAACTAATATTCATTTGATTCTCTTTTGTTTCCCTAATTCTAAACTCATGACATACCATTGTAAAACTAGTTATTTAAGAAAACTTAATCATTTTAATTTGGTCAATTCCACATGCCGTAAAAATATAGGGGCTAATATTACATTACAAAATGTTCATTCCCTCTAATGATCACATATTTAGTGACACAACAAATTCTGGTAGTAAGCGGGATAAGACCCCCATAGAGTAATACATAACATTATTTATCATAAAATAAACATAAAATCTCAGTCAGTAGACCATCCACCTCAGAAACATAAGGTCTCAGCCCTCGCCAACTCAGCGTATGAGTAGCCCAGCTTTGATCAGTGCAGTAAAGTCGGGAGTTAATGATCTCAGTCTGTCTTACTAGGTATCCATAGCCGAATGTAGAATAGTTAGATTCTTACCTTTCTCAAGGATATTAGCCCTATGCGAAATGCAAGTAGGTGTGTCCTTTTCCTACGACGGTAACCATTACACCATGCGCCTCCAAATATCAGATGCAATTAAGTGTCCTGGACACCCTTTTTGGTAGCGTGTTGGACTATCGAGGTAGAAGATGTACGAGAAATCACCACTCTTATGTATAGACATTCCCAAAATTAGCAGCCGGCATTGACCAATGAAAAATAAAATAAAATGGAAAGTGACATAGAAGTTCTGGTAACAAAATTATTATTTCTTTTATTTATTTAGCAATAAAACTGTCGGATTAGTGAATGTTTGTATCGTATTTAAAAAAAAAAAGGGTTAAGCCTTGCCATAAGGGCAATAGGTGCTAGCCGATTGATCGGACGAGGGCCTCTCCGACCTCCCTTCTAGCCTAAGTAGGGACCAGAGTGGAGCTATTGGGGGAGTTCCATCCTTTAGCATCATGGGTCGCCATTCAGGGTCAACAGGTGGCTCCATTGGGGGTGTCTTACGCCTCTGCAGAGGTGCAGTCGATTTATTCTAACGCCACAGCCAACAATGCGGAAAAGTGACATAGTAGTTCTGGTAACATATGCATTAATGTTTTTTATTTGTTTAGCAATAAAACTATCGGATTAATGAATGTTTGTATCATATTAGAAAAAAGGGTTGGGGCTTGACATAAGGGCATTAGGGTTGAAGCTATCATATAGGTGCTAGGGCTTGACGTGACCAGCCGACTGATCGGAGAGGGCTCTCCAACAGCCCTTCTAGTCCTAGTAAGAGCCAGAGTGGACCTATTGGATGAGTCTTACCCCTCTGCAGAGGTGCCATGGGTGTATTATAATTTACCAGCTGACACGGCGGAAAAGTGACATAGTAGTTCTGGTAACATATACATTAATGTTGTTATTTGTTTAGCAATAAAACTTTCGGTTTAATGAATGTTTGTATTGTATTAGAAAAAAGGGTTGGGCTTGCCATAAGGGCAATAGGGTTGAGGCCATCATATTTAGTGGCAAGGGTTGATGTGACAAGCCGATTAATCGTCCGCCCGTCTAGTCCTAGTAAGAGCCAGAGTGGATCTATTGGGGGTGTCTTACGCCTCTGCAGAGGTGCAGTTGTGTATTCTAACTCCCCAGCTGACACGGCGGAAAAGTGACATAGTAGGGCTGACTTCAGATTTAGGTCGGAAAATTAAAACGGAAAGTTTTTTGGTGGTACCCAATGACAGTTTAACTACAGTCTATGAATTAACATTTTGCGAATTGGGTTACGGTTTTAGGGGATTAAGGTTGTTTTTAATTACGTATTGCTTAAAAAAATGAAAAAAAAATGTTTATTTTTTTTTTAAGCAATACGTAATTAAAAACAACCTTAATGCCCTAAAAACGTAACCCAATTGGCAAAATTTTCATTCATAGACTGTAGTTAAACTATCATTGGGTACCACCAAAAAACTTTCCGTTTTAATTTTCCGACCTAAATCAGAAGTCAGACAAAAAATTTAACTACAGTCTATGAATTAACATTTTGCGAATCGGGTTACGGTTTTAGGGGATTAAGGTTGTTTTTAATTACGTATTGCTTAAAAAAAAACAACAAAAAAAAAAACAAATTACTATACATTTAATGTTGAAAAAAAATTTTTAAAACTAAGTTTAATTGAAATTATACATTGCTATATTAACACAAACAACTGTCTCAATAATAGATTCAATAATTAATTTCAATGGTTAATTAAATGTAATTTGGGTTTTTTGTTGTTTATTTTTTTAAGCAATACGTAATTAAAAACAACCTTAATCCCCTAAAACCGTAACCCAATTAACAAAATGTTAATTCATAGACTGTAGTTAAACTCTCATTGGGTACCACCAAAAAACTTTCCGTGATAATTTTACCGACCTAAATCAGAAGTCAGGCCATAGTAGTTCTGGTAACATATGCATTAATGTTTTTTTTTTATTTGTTTAGCAATAAAACTGTCGGATTAGTGAATGTTTGTATCATATTAGAAAAAAGGGTTGGGGCTTGACATAAGGGCATTAGGGTTGAGGCTATCATATAGGTGCTAGGGCTTGATGTGACAAGCCGACTGATCGGAGGGGGCTCTCCGACCGCCCTTCTAGGACTAGTAAGAGCCAGAGTGGACCTATAGGGGGAGTCTTACCCCTCTGCAGAGGTGCCATGGGTGTATTGTAATTCCCCAGCTGACACGGCGCAAAAGTGACATAGTAGTTCTGGTAACATATGCATTAATGTTTTTTTTATTTTGTTTAGCAATAAAACTGTCGGATTAGTGAATGTTTGTATCGTATTTTTGTTGGACATTTTATCACTATTTGCCTAGGTGGCGTTTGTCTCGAAAGTTCAAGGAGTATTTGTCAGGGATTCTTTTTGCAAAGTCTGTCTCTATTTGAAATGTTCGGCAAAGAAGAGAGATGATTAGGACGGAGAAATCAATGGTAAAGATGAAGGCAGCGGCGTTGGCGGGGCGGAGGGGGGGGGAAGAGATGGTTGGAGAAAGAAACGGGAAGGGTGAAACAAGAAGAGGGGGGGGCGGATAGAAGAAAAGAAATAAAAATAAAGATAAATAAAGAAAAATAAATTGGTGTTGTTTGCTAGTGTTGTTGACTCGGCCTTGGTTGGCTGTCGTAAATTTTCCCGTTGTAAAGCTGGCAGGGAAGAAAAAAAGAGAAAAGAAATTTAAAAAAAAGAAAAACCAGAAAAAAAACAAAAAAACCGACCTTGGTTCGGGAAGGGCTGAAGGGAGACTTTGAAAAAGAGAAGTCGGGGAAATAACGGGGTGGGGCTTTGGGGGTGGTGTGTGTGGATGTTAGAAAAATATAAGACAAGGAAGGAAACAAAGGAAGGCGGGGGGGGAATAAATAAGAATAATAAACAAACAAACTCGAGTCGAGAAGAGCCCCCTCGACCCTCTCCACCCCGCCCCCCCCCCAAAAAAAACGCGGATTTAGAAGGAATGAGAATAAATATACTGGACATACTCGTGTATGAGTCGACCTACGAAGAAATGTTTAGTCAGTAGAATTCAAGTTTCAGGATATACAGTAAAAATCATTGTCCAATGCATTTTTATACTAAAATCATTTCCAATGCATTTTTATAGTAAAAATCATTTCCAATGCATTTTTAAGTAAAAATCATTTCCAATGCATTTTTATGGTAAAAATCATTTCCAATGCATTTTTATAGTAAAAATCATTTCCAATGCATTTTCATAGTAAAAATCATTTCCAATGCATTTTTATGGTAAAAATCATTTCCAATGCATTTTTATAGTAAAAAATCATTGTCCAATGCATTTTTATAGTTAAAATCATTTCCAATGCATTTTTTATAGTAAAAATCATTTCCAATGCATTTTTATAGCAAAAATCATTGTCCAATGCATTTTATAGTAAAAATCATTTCCAATGCATTTTTATAGTAAAAATCATTTCCAATGCATTTTTATAGTAAAATCATTGTCCAATGCATTTTTATAGTAAAAATCATTGTCCAATGCATTTTTATAGTAAAAATCATTTCCAATGCATTTTATGGTAAAATCATTTCCAATGCATTTTTATAGCAAAAATCATTGTCCAATGCATTTTTATAGTAAAAATCATTGTCCAATGCATTTTTATAGTAAAAATCATTGTCCAATGCATTTTTATAGTAAAAATCATTTCCAATGCATTTTTATAGAAAAATCATTGTCCAATGCATTTTTATGGTAAAAATCATTTCCAATGCATTTTTATAGCAAAAAATCATTGTCCAATGCATTTTTATAGTAAAAATCATTTCCAATGCATTTTTATAGTAAAAATCATTTCCAATGCATTTTTATAGTAAAAATCATTTCCAATACATTTTTATAGTAACAAACATTTCCAATGCATTTTTATAATAAAAATTATTGTCTAATGCATTTTTATAGTAAAAAATCATTTCCAATGCATTTTTATAGTAAAAATCATTGTCCAATGCATTTTTATAGTAAAAATCATTGTCCAATGCATTTTTATAGGAAAAATCATTGTCCAATGCATTTTTATAGTAAAAATAATTTCCAGTGCATTTTTATAGTAAAAATCATTTCCAATGCATTTTTATAGTAAAAATCATTTCCAATGCATTTTTATAGTAAAAATCATTTCCAATGTATTGTTACATAATTATTGGATACCTAATACTTATATAAGGTAGTGTAGAAACATAATGGCGATTAGTGCAGCCTATGGCCTTGAGAGTGAGTGACGGCGCCTGACCTCACTTTCACCTTGCCTTCCGGGGATAAATCGTGAGAACCGGAAGGCATAGAAGACCCTATTCCGGTTTAAGGATAGTAAGTAACTCAGTCAGTTAGCAAGTAGGAGCCGAGCTCGTAAGATGTAAGTCTCACTGCGCAGATGTCTGGGTAGGGGATTGAGAATAAAGTAACTTCAAAGTAAATCGAAGTCTTGTGTTTATTACCTAAAAACTAACAATGACACAGGGCTTCTGATAAAGAGAAATCCCCAATAGAAGACCAGACCCGAAGTCCCCAAGACAACTCCAGACGCAAGATGTTAGAAGATAGAACCAAAGCCGGCCAGAAGAGAAAACGACTAGAAGTAAGAAAGGGTATACAACAGTATTTCTATAATAAAAATCATTGTCCAATGCATTTTATAGTAAAAATAATTTCTAATGCATTTTTATCGTAAAAAATCATTTCCAATGCATTTTCATAGTAAAAATCCTTGCCCAATGCATTTTTATATTGAAAATCATTTCCAATGCATTTTTATAGTAAAAACCATTTCCAATGCATTTTTATAGTAAAAATCATTGTCCAATGCATTTTTATAGTAAAAATCATTTCCAATGCATTTTATAGTAAAAACCATTGTCCAATGCGTTTTATAGTAAAAATCATTTCCAATGCATTTTTATAGTAAAAATCATTTCCAATGCATTTTATAGTAAAAACCATTGTCCAATGCGTTTTTATAGTAAAAATCAATGCATTTTTATAGTAAAAATCATTTCCAATGCATTTTTATAGTAAAAATCATTTCCAATGCATTTTTATAGTAAAAATCATTTCCAATGCATTTTATAGTAAAAATCATTTCCAATGCATTTTTATAGTAAAAATCATTTCCAATGCATTTTATAGTAAAAATCATTGTCCAATGCATTTTTATAGTAAAAATCATTGTCCAATGCATTTTTATAGTAAAAATCATTGTCTAATGCATTTTATAGTAATATAATTATATATATTATATTTATAATAAAATACTTATTAACAACGATAAACAATATCCCTTTCGTCAAGTCCTTGACGATGCTACAGTGAAGGCCTCCATCTTTTTTTTGTTTTGTTTGACAGTTAAGAAAACAGTGTGGAACGATAGCCGTGCAATTCAAGGAGAAAGAGTTCGGAGAAATAATTGCCCGCGTGTGGGGGTGTTGATTTATCTTTCTTTACCCAGCATCCACGCGCGTGAACACACACGCACGCACACACACACACGCACGCACACGCTCTCTCTCTCTCTCTCTCTCTCTCTCTCTCTCTCTCTCTCTCTCTCTCTCTCTCTCTCACACACACACAAACTCACTTTCTCTCTCTCGTATGCACTTTCTCTCTCGCACTCTGTCTCTGTCTCTATTTTCCCCCCTCACACACGTACTCTCTCAAACTCTATTTCTCTCTCAACCTCATCTCTTTTTGTTTATCCCCTCCCCGCTCTCTCTCTCTCTCTCACTCACTTTCTCTCTCTCGTATGCACTTTCTCTCTCGCACTCTGTCTCTGTGTCTGTCTCTCTCTCTATTTTTCCCTCTCACACACGGGCACTCTCAAACTCTGTTTCTCTCAACCTCATCTCTTTTTCTTTATCCCCTCTCTCTCTCTCTCTCTCCCTCTCTCTCTCTCTCTCTCTCTATATATATATATATATATATATATATATATATATATGCATATATATATATATATATATATATATATATATATATATATATATGCATATATATCATCATCATCATGTCGCGCTTTCAGCGCGGATATCCATGACAATCTCTCTCCATCCGTCCCTATCGCTCATCATTCTCGGGAGGTCCTCTATGCGGCATCCTGCATCCGCACAGAGCTGATCAACGTACGTTTTTGCATATATATATTTATATAAACTTCGATATATATATATATATATATATATATATATATATATATATATATATACACGCACATACGTATATATACACGCACACACACATATATATATATTTATATGCATACATATTTGCACACATAGACATACATACATATACACATATACACATATACATATACGTATATATACACACACACACTTATATATGTGCACAAATACACATACAAAACACACACACACACACACACACACACACACACACATATATATATATATATATATATATATATATGGAGAAAAGTAGACAAACACGGTATGTCATGGAGACTGGATGTTTATTGTCGGCGATGCAACGTTTCGGTCTGTTAGACCTTCTTTAGGACTTGTTAGAAGTATATTCAAGTCCTGAAGAAGGTCTAACAGACCGAAACGTTGCATCGTCGACAATAAACATCCAGTTTCCATAACATCCCGTGTTTGTCTATTTTTCTCCACATATTGTCGGATTAACCTCCTCATATCTCCCATTATATAATATATATATATATATATATATATATATTAGGATATCGGACTACCATGCGGTCAGTCTGAGTTCGACCCTACTCAAGGACAGTTGTGTCTAGCCACACTGAAGAGGCATGAAATGCCGAAACACGTGTCTGTGGATGACTTTATTAATATATGCTCCCATAAATTTGGTAGAGCTCTCTAATTAGTAATTTAAATTAACTCTCACTACTAAGCAAATAAACAATGATCATTTCTCCGGAAATTTGATCTGTCAGTGACCGAAAGATACATACATTCCTATGTACTTAATAGTTTAAAAACACCAGTCCCCGCATCAGCTGTCAGTGGGCGAGGGGATAAGATATCGGACTACCATGCGGTCAGTTTGAGTTCCACCCTACCCAAGGATAGTTGTGTCTAGCCACACTGAAGAGGCATGAAATGCCGAAACACGTGTCTGTGGATGACTTTATTAATATATATATATATATATATATATATATATATATATATATATATACTCATATGGAAGCGAGCAGGCTGATGGTTAGAGTCATAGGAAATGCACTCGTCGGCCCGATTCAATTCCCGGTCGAAACAGTTTGCATTTCACATAGCGCCAATACCCTTGGGAAAATTATGAATCGAATTACACCTCCAGCTATGGGTAAATAGGAGGACAGACTGGGCTTTTTAACCATGGCTAGGTAACTAGTCTAGGAGAGGGAAAACTTTCAAATTTCAAATCTGCTAAACTCCGCTTAAAAAATGACCCTGTGTCACATCCTACAGGTGGTGTTGGTAAATATATATATATATATATATATACACTCATATATATGCGCGCACACACACACACAAACACACACACAAACACACACACACACACACACACACATACACACACACACATATATACACTCATAGATGATCAAATGGAGGCGCGTGGTCTAATGGTAAGAGTCATAGGAAATGGACTCGTCGACCCGAGTTCAATTCCTAGACGAAGCTGTTTGAACTTCACATAGCGTTAATACCCCTGGGAAAGGTATGAATCCAATTCTCCCGCCAGCTATGGGTAAAAATAGCAAATCAGACTGGGCTCTTTAACCTTGGCTAGGTAACCAGTCTAGGAGAAGGAAAACTCTGAATTCAAACCTGTTAAACTCCGTTTAATAAATTGACTTTGTGTCATATCCTGCTCGTGCGGAGGGGTTGGTAAATATATATATATATATATATATACACTCATGTATATGCGCGCACACACACACACACGCGGACACATACATCCACACACACACACACACACACACACATATATATATATATATATATATATATATACTTATATATATTCGCACACACACACAAACACACGCCCCCACCAGATATATATATACACTCATATATATGCGCGTGCGCGCACGCACACACACATGCACAAACATACATATATATATATGTTGAAATGAAAAATAAAGGAAAGAAAATGTTGAATGGATAAAATAGGATTTATTTTATTGTATATTATTTTACTGACACGTGTTTCGGCCAGGAGTTTATCTATGCATACATGTATTTCTATCTATTATTATTTTAAATACAAAATGAAATAACAATAACAATAATAGAAAAAATATAGATATTTGTTAGTATACAAAGAAATAGCGACCTTCGTCAGAATAAGTCCTTATTTCAAGCGATTTCATTTAAAACAATAAGGATTTATTTTGACATTATTTCTTTCTACACTAAAAACAAAATTTCTGTAGTTTTTTCTATTATTGTTATTGTTATTTTATTTTGTATCTAAAATAATAATAGAGAGAATACATGTATGCATAGATAAACTCCTGGCCGAAACACGTGCCAGTAAAATAAAATAAAACCTATTTTATCCATTCAACATTTTCTTTCCTTTATTTTTCATTTCAACATTCCGTCGGATTTGCTTCCATCTTCAACTTATATATATATATATATATATATATATATATATATAATATATATATATATATATATAAGATTTTTGGATGTTTGTTTATTTTTAGAAGCGTTGCTGAATAAGATATATATTAAATTTTTACTTGAAGGCGCTTACAACGCATGTATCGCATAAAATTCGATACTTTTTCTTATAGAAAATGAACTTGACAAGTGTAATCCCGGCAAAGGATCGCTCGGTGTGTAGAATGTCGTACAGACTGTTTCGACTTTATTAAGTCTCATCAGCGACATGTATATGTATAATATATTTAATATATATATATATATATATATATATATATATATATATATATAAGAATGGAAGCGATTATGCCCTGTGTGAAACTCTTGGTGAAGTCAGAATCTTGGTGTCTATGAGTTTGCTGGTGTTTCGGTTCCGATCTCCCTGACAAGCTGAAGCGACAGTTCTTCCAGGTTGTGGTTGTGTCGGTGCTGCTATATGGCTGCACCACCTGGGCCCTAACGAAGCGTCTTGAGAATAAGCTAGATGGGAGCTGCACAATAATGTTGCGTGCAGTCTTGAAGTCGTGGAAACAGCACCCCACAAGGAAACAGCTGTACGGTCACCTGCCCCCCATCTCACAAACTATCCGAGTGAGACGGACAAGGCATGCAGGACACTGCTGGAGAAGCAAGAATGAGCTCATAAGCGACGTTTTCCTGTGGAAGCCAACACATGGACATGCAAGTGTGGGGCGCCCAGCAAGGACCTACTTTGACCAGCTATGCGAAGATGCTGGCTGCTCCCAGGTGCAATGAATGATACGCAAGGTTGGCGAGAGTTATCTCTGGGTGCAAGTATTTAAGTTTTAATGTAATGAAATATCGCATTAAATTAGAAAGGCTAATAAAACTAAATAATAATGCAGATAAAAAGATTTGAAACAGAGGGGGGTATAATCGAAAAATAGAACAACTGAAACTTACTCTTTCATCACTCTCGTATTTCATTGGTATTTTTTCTAATTTAAGTATTTAGTTAAAAGAGGAAGTAAAGAATAAAATGACAATTATTTTTTCTTGTTAATGGATTTCATTTAAGATTTATTGAAGAGATAGTTGCTCATATTCAATAAGATAAAACCAAACAATTAGAAATCAATAATACTAAGCATATATTTATTAAAATCAATTTTTTAATATCAATATGCAAATTAGCCTTCCCATTCACACTGTAAACCGCTATTTTGTTGTATATTATAAATATAATTGCATATTGATAGTATGTTGATATGGTTAACAGTATTAATAATGTAAAACAATTTTATTAATAATTGAGGTTTAAATAAAAATAAAATCATTGAGAATGTGATGTCAATAACTAAGGGAATTATGACTTGAGTATATAGTTTCGGTTACAGACAGAAAAACACACAATCTCCATTATAATTATAATAATATATATATATATATATATATATATATATATATAATTTGGATTGTGAATGAGTGCCAACTTGTTATTTAACACGAAGAAGACCCTACTGTTTTTGAAGAGTGAATCATCGTTCCGTTCCAATCCGACCATTATGGTTTGTTCGGTCATAGGATCCCATCGAGCCATCATCCCATTTTACTGCCAACTTCATCATCAATCAATGAAAAACACAAATATTGATGTTAGTATCTTCAGTCTACTAAGTGACCATCACATGACCGAACAAATGAAGGAAGCTCGTTTCAACCAACAGGAAATGGATTTGGCGATACCAATAACCACCTGCAGTTAGCACCAATCAACTGAGAACTAAAGAACACCATTATTATTATTATTATTATTATTATTATCTCCTTTTGAGTTTCCACATCGGTGTTAGCTGATGTTCTTTCACTGGAGTCTGAGTGACAGCAAGTCTCCTCTGGTCTCCAGGACTCTTCTGAAATGGTATCAACCCTTCCTCTGATTTCCAGACTTTCCAAACCCTTTTCCAATCCTTTCGAAGGGCACCAATTACAATCGGCACAACCTTCACTTTCATGTTCCACAGTTTTCTTTGTTCTCTTGCAAGGTCCAAGTACTTGTCTATCTTTTCGCTTCCTTTCACTTTCACTCGGCGATCGGCCAGTACGACAAAATCCACGATATGACAAGTTCTGGTCTCCTTATTATTATTATTATTATTATTATTATTATTATTATTCACTCCTTTTGAGTTTTTCACATCAGTGTCAGCTGATGGTCTTTCACTGGAGTCTGAGTGACAGCAAGTCTCCTCAGGTCTCCAGGACTCTTCTGAGTATTCTGGTAGATTGTAGCAGTGTTCTGGATGGTATCAATCCTTCCTCCGATTTCCAGACTTCCCAAACCCTTTTCCAATCCTTTTGGGACTGTTCCAAGTGCACCAACTACAATTGGTATCACGTTCACTTTCATATTCCATAACTTTTTCAGTTCTCTGGCAAGGTCTAGATATTTGTCCATTTTTTTCATTTTCCTTTAGCTTCACCCTATGATCTGCTGGCACTGCAAAATCCACCAGTTGACAAGTTCTTTCTTTTTTGTTAATCAGCACTAGGTCTGGTCTTCTTGCTGGGATAAGGTGATCCGTTTTGAGTGACAGAAAGCCTATTGTTTGGATGGTCGTGATTCGTCCTTGATTCGTCCTCTGATTTCTGGGATAAGGTGATCTGTTTTAATTTCAAAGTCCCAGAGAATTTTGTGCGTTTCGTTCTCAAGAACAAATTCTGGTTTATGCATATACCATTTTGTTGTATGGTCAAAATTAAATTGTTTGCATAATTCCCAGTGGATCACCTTCCCAACCCAGTCATGTCTAGTTTTGTATTCTCGTTGTGCTAGTTTGCTACATTCGCAGAGTATATGGTTTACAGTCTCATCTCTATTACCGCAAAGTCTACATTTACTATTTTGTTGGGTCTTATCAATTTTCGCTATTATTATTATTATTATTATTATTATTATTATTATTATTATTATTATTATTATATTATTATTCACTCCTTTTGAGTTTTTCACATCAGCGTTAGCTGATGGTCTTTCACTGGAGTCTGAGTGACAGCAAGTCTCCTCAGGTCTCCAGGACTCTTCTGAGTATTCTGGTAGATTGCAGCAGTGCAGTGTTCTGGATGGTATCAATCCTTCCCTTGATTTCCAGACTTCCCAAACCCTTTTCTAATCCTTTTGGGACTGTTCCAAGTGCACCAACTACAATTGGTATCACTTTGACTTACATACTCCATAACTTTTTCAGTTCTCTGCCAAGTCCAGGTATTTGTCCATATATATATATATATATATATATATATTATATATATATATATAAGAGTAAGAAAATAGGAAAACCACAAAGATGTTGTTCAAATAAACTTTTTTTTTATTCTGCTGATATTGCAATATTTCAATCTGTTAAATATCTTCTTCAGAGCATATCTTATTATAATGGAGATTATGTGTTTTTCTGTCTGTAACCGAAACTATATTCCTACTCAAGTCACAATTCTCTTAGTTATTGACATCACATTCTCCATGATTTTATTTTTATCTAAACCTTAATTATTAATAAAATTGTCTTACATTATTAATACTGTTAACTATGTCTACGTACTAATAACATGCAATTATATTTATATATACAACAAAATAGCGGTTTACAGTGTGAACGGGAAGGCTAATTTGCATATTGATATTAAAAAATCGAATTTAATAAATATGTGCTTAGTATTATTTATTTCTAACTGTTGGTTTTATTTTAATGAATATAAGCAAAAATCTCTTCAATAAATCTTAAATGAAATCCATTAACAAGATAAAATAACTGTCATTTTATTCTTTACTTCCTCTTATAAATAAATACTTAAATTAGAAAAAATAACAATGAAAGTCGAGAGTGATGGAAGAGTAAGTTTTTCAGTTGTTCAATTTTTTATTATACTCCCTCTGTTTCAAATTTTTTATTATATACTCCCTCTGTTTTCAAATCTTTTTATCTGTATTCTTATTTAGTTTCATTAACCTTTCTAATTTAATACAATATTTTATTACATTAAAACTTAAATACTTGCACCCGGAGGGTGCATATATTTGCTAGTTATTTTAATAAAAAGACAATTTTATGAAAATTGTGATGGTATCAATTCATACCTGACTTTTAGGAAAAAGAGAATATTTTAGATTTTAAACAAAAAATTATATTAACAATATGCTCTTAAGAAGATTTTTAATAGATCAAAATATTGCAATGTCAGCTTAACAACATTTTTTTTTATTTGGACAACATCTGTGTGTTTTTTATATTATCTTACCCTTTTATACCGTCGGATTCATATATATATATATATATATATATATATATATATATATATATTATAAAAAAAGAAGGTCCGCAAAATGTATTTTGTTCTCAGAAAAATTTTTTCAAGTATTTTTGTTTTACATATGCAACACGTGTTTCAGATCTTCTGGTATCTTCTTCAGGCTTTGATTGATAATATGAAAATGAATTCTTACATGCATGTGTATATATATACATACACATGAGTATTTCACCTCCTCTTCCTGTTTTTGTGGGAGTGGAAAGGAATTTCATTTTTAACATTAGTCTTTTAAACGGGTGTTTTTGTTTTTTGGGTGGTTTGCTAATAAAGTCATTAGCTGAATTTTTATAACTATCTTTCTTTTTTTATAAAATATTGAATTTTCTCCCGTTGGAACCAGAACAACATTATATATATATATATAATATATATATATTATATATATTATATAATGTCCCAAAACATTTTTGGTAGCTTCCTTCGAGACTAAAGGAAGTCTTTGCTCTGTGATTTAGCCAAAGACAACCTTGGCTTAAAATCACTCAAATCCAATTCTTAATCGGGTCAATCTTTGATCAATAGATCCTCATCTTAACCTGATTTTAAAAAAAATCTATAGATATCAAATTTTCTGCCACGCAACAATAAGATTACAGAAATCCACACGAACTCTACGGCCCCCCAATCCCGGTTGGGATGTGCACTCAGGGTAAAAAGCCGGTCATACCGGAAACGAGGCCTCAAGAAAGGCATTTCCGTTATGTGACGCATGCGCACAAATAAGATGGAAAAGACATAGTTTAACCCCCCCTCTCAAAGGTGTGTTCCTTTAAGGCAAATGTCAACATGTTCTCAAATTCATTTCTCTAGGATAGACAAGTACATACTCAGCTGTTGTTATGCGCTGCGGGTGGGACTTAAAAATCTGTCCATTGTATTCCTGTAGAAATGCAATTAAAATTATTTTACTATAGCAATGCACAGACAAGGATTTTACTATATATATATATATATATAATATATATATTATATATTATTATAATGGAGATTGTGGTTTGTCTGTCTGTAACCGAAACTATATTACTATAACAAGTCACAATTCCTTTAGTTATTTACATCATATCTCCATGATTTTATTTTTATTTAAACCTCAATTATTAATAAGATATATTTATATTTATTAATAAGATGAATTATATACACACAGTATATAATATATATATATATATATATAATATAATATATATATATCATGTCGTGCAATTTGCACGGATATCCATGACGATCTCTCGCCAACCTTCCCCTATCATTCATCGACTCTGGGAGCTCCTCCGCGCAGCAGCCCGCATCCATACATAGTTGGTCAATGTAGGTCCTGCTGGGCGGCCCACATTAGCGTGCCCATGTGTTGGCTTCCAAATAGTACGTCTCTTACGATTTCGTCCTTGCTTCTCCAGCAGTGTCCTGCATGCCTAGCCCGTGAGATGGGGGGCAGGTGTCCATACAGTTGCTTTTTTGTGGGGTGCTGCTTACACAACTTATTCAGGACCGCTCGCAGCATTCTTGTGCAGCTCCCATCTAGCTTATTCTCAAGGCGCTTCGTTAGGGTCCAGGTGGTACAGCCATACAGCAGTACCGACCCAACTACAGCCTGGAAGAATCGTCTCTTCAGCTTATCGGGGAGATCGGATTATACATAAGATACATACATACATAATATAATATATATATGTATGTATGTTATGCATAAACTTTGTTCTCGTGAACGTTGTTTTTTTTGTCTTTTGAAGCATTGGAAAAAAGAACAAAAACAAGAAAAAAAGAACAAAAATCAGAATTTTAATATTCAATTGTTGTTCTGTTCCTCGTTTGATCAATTCCGATATTTCGGGGGAACCTTCACTATTTTTCATGGTACATGATATGAGACGGTCTGGAGAAAGAAAAAAAATGGAATGCTGTATATGAGGGCAAAAAAGTAATTAAATGAAGTGAACGGAATATTTGAAGTGAGTGCTCTCATGCACTCTCTCCAAATTTTTGTGAGCCGCAGGTTTTGTTGGGGTGGGGGGTGAAAAACTGGTCATACCACTACATGAGTCTATTTAGCTAGGTTCATTCGCTGACCGATTCATACGAAAATAAACTCTTACATTCTCTCCTTGCTCAGCCTACTTACACCAAAATAACTTTCCTCACCCGGTTTCGACTGGGGGTCCGGCGAGCTTCGGCCGCTGGACCGGTTAGGTTATAATAATAGCGTCGATCCCAGAGGGCCATCCCTCCAGGCAACACCTGCCCCCTTGATTTAAAGGGGCAGGGCTGGGTTTATTGCCCAGTGCCTGAGGCGCCCCCTTGTGGGGGAATGCCGACGGGATCGACGCAATTTTTCACCTGCCACCCCATGAGTCTCGGCTTGTGGGTGGTCCCACATAAATAGGGCCTTTGTGCCTGACCCGTACAAGTGGGGTACGTGGAAAATATCATACTTACACCAAAATAACTCTTTTCGCTATCCGACTTTAAATGAAGTGAACGGATTTGGCGTTTTTTAGCCGTTATTTTTCTTTCGAAATTTGTGTGACGTAACTCATCCGAAATTGTGTGACGTAACTCATCCGAAATACGATCATGGTAATCGTTCGAAATGAGGCATGACTTTGATCGTGAGAGTCATGCGCAAAGAAAATTAAAGAAAAATATATAAAAAAATAAAAATAAAAATAAAAATAAAAATAAAAAGAAAAAAAACTAAAACATGATATTACGTCACAGCATTAGCCTTCGGCTCCTTGCCGTGTTTTAGGCCGAAATACGCGTTTTCGTGGAATTTCTGCATAGCGATGTGTGTATTAAAACAGTTAAAAATCCCATTCCCATTCTGTAAGTGAAGCCAGCCTAATGGTTAAGGTGCCGGAATGACAGCCAAACGATCGGATTTCAATTCCGGCTGTAGGTAGCTTACAAAATGTATAGCCACACTGAAGAGACTTGCTAAGTCGAAACACGTGTCTGTGGATGACCCTATATATATGTGTGTGTGTGTGATCTCTTAGCAGTCTCAATGGTATCCCTAAGAGTCACTTCTCCAGAGATTGATCTCCTGAGCTACTCGTGGACGACACACAGGTATCTATTTTTTTTTCAGAATACAAGGTGTGTCAAAAAGTACAAAAAATCTCGATACCTTTTTAAACACACCTCGTATATATATATATATATATATATATATATATATAAAGGGTGGCTTACTGGTGAATATGGGCACGATCTATATATATATATATGGGAGAATATGTGTTTAAATGAAGTCGAACCTAATTTATGAAAGTTAATTAATTAATAATTAATTAATTAGGCGGGATTACCTATTAAATTTAAGGCTAAACAAATCGAGAAAAATCAATCTCTGTATGTACATTTCGGCCTATTAGGCCTCATCAGCAGAGCTATAGATACAAAGACCGCCCCGTGTATCTATAGCTCTGCTGATGAGGCCTAATAGGCCGAAATGTACATACAGAGATTGATTTTTCTCGATTTGTTTAGCCTTAAATTTAATAGGTAATCCCGCCTAATTAATTAATTATTAATTAATTAACTTTCATAAATTAGGTTCGACTTCATTTAAACACATATTCTCCCAAATATTGTCGGCTGAAAATAGCCATATCACAAACATCGTCTGTTTGTTTACTTCTCATATATATATATATATATATATATATATATATATATATATATATATATATATATGCTCTCTTAGCAGTCTCAATGATATCCCTAGGAGTCACCTCTCCAGAAATTGATCTGCCGAGCCATTCGTGAACGGCACATAGGTATCTATTAAATCCCACGTCCGGCCAAATCCCATGTCCGGCTTCGTGAAATCTCCCCGCCGGCGAAAGATCCAGAGTTGGAGCGGACGGATCAGCTGAGAGACTAATTATTTTAATCTTAGCTCACATCCCAACTACAAGACCTTTCCTTCCCCTCACCCGACTTAATGGGGCTAAAATCCTTTCCGCTAGATTCCGTTGCTCGAAGTAATGAAAGGGGGGAAAATGGAAAAAGAGAGATGAGGGGGCGAATGGGGTTGTTGATGTCGAACTCCAGATGTCAATGATCTCACTAAACGAAAGACACAGATTCACAGGTTGCATCGTCGAATACAGGGTTATTCTAATATATAATACAAGTGTAGACATGATAGGGTAGGGAAGGTGATTCGCTTGGGAATTGTGCAAGCGGTTAAGATTTGATCATGCTAGCACATGGTAAACGAAAATATGTTCTAGAAAATGAAAACTATAACATTTTTTGAAGCGTATAAAATTTTCTGTTTATTCTAATATATAATACAAATGTAGGCATGATAGGGTAGGGAAGGTGATTCGCTGGGAATTGTGCAAGCGATTACGATTTGATCATGCTAGCACATGGTAAACTAAAATATATTCTAGAAAATGAGAACGATAACATTTTTTGAAGCGTATAACATTTTCTGTTTATTCTAATATATAATACAAGTGTTATTCTAATATATAATACAAGTGTAGACATGATAGGGTAGGAAAGGTGATTCGCTGGGAATTGTGCAAGAGGTTAAGATTTGATCATGCTGGCACATGGTTAACGAAAATATGTTCCAGAAAATGAGAACCATAAAATTTTCGAGGACTTCGAAATGCATTAAATTTTCTGAGACTTTGAGATAAAAACGGATCCACTAATCTATGCCAGACAACCCTCCCACAAACGGAGACATATACCTGAATAAACACAAATATATATACGTACAAGAAGCATACGAAGACCCTTAGAAAACACTATATATATATATATATATATATATATATATATATATGGTGTTGTGTCCGTATACTTCTAGTAAGTATATATATTTAAGATTATTTTGGTATATGTCTATATACCCAAATAATCTCAAATATATATACTTACTAGAAGCATATATATATATATATATATATATATATATATATATATATACTAGCAAATATATGCACCCTCCGGGTGCAAGTATTTAAGTTTTAATGTAATGAAATATCGTATTAAATTAGAAAGTCTAATAAGAATGCAGATAAAAAGATTTGAAACAGAGTGGGGTTATAATAGAAAAATAGAAATGAAACTTACTCTTCCGTCACTCCCGTCTTTCATTGCTGAATTTTCCTAATTTAACTATTTAGTTAAATTAGGAAACAAAGAATAAAATGACAGTTATTTTTTCTTGTTAATGGATTTCATTTAAGATTCATTGAAGAGATTTTTGCTTATATTCATTAAAATAAAACCAAACAATTAGAAATCAATAATACTAAGCACATATTTGATAAAATCACATTTTTAATATCAATATGCAAATTAGCCTTCCCATTCACACTGTAAACTGCCATTTTTTGTATATATAAATACAATAGCATGTTATTTGTATGTAGATATGGACAACACTAATAAAAAGGTGAAGAGATTTTATTAATAATTGAGGTTTAAATATAAATAAAATCATGGAGAAAGTGATGTAAATAACTATATTAATTGTGACTTGATTAGTAATATAGATTCGGTTACAGACAGAAAAACACACAATCTCCATTATAATAAGATAATATATATATATATATATATATATATATATATATAATATAAGAAGTTAATCCACAGACACATGTTTCGAGGTCTCACCTCTCATCAGTATGGCTACACTTTAACAGCTACCTCTAGCTGGAATTGAGATCTGACTGAATTTTCGTCTGCCAAGTCTCTTACCCATACGGCCATTAGCGGCTGTCAAATTTAGGAGAATATTTAATTGATACATTTCTAAGCGGAAATGAATTCACTAGAGTCCTCTAACTTTGTAAACAAAGTGAGGGTTAGCTATACGCCAGACGGTGAATTTACAATTTAATCCCTATTCAGAGAACTCAACCAAGTGGGAGTATATATATATATATATAAAGTAAAGTCTACGGGGCGGCCTAAAGTCGGTATCAGCCAGTCAACGAGGGAGTCTATCCCCTTTTCAATAGCGCTAGAACAAGGAGATTGTTTTAGCATCCGTGGTGGAGCGCCACATCTACCATCAGCTCCTTACTTTATCGAACGCTCTACCGACTGAGCTAACCCGGCCCACACACACATATATATATATATATATATATATATATATATATATATATTAATATATAGAGAGAGAGAGAGAGAGAGAGAGGATATGACCAGATAGATATATATGACCAGGCAGGCAGATAGATAGATTGATAGATAGACATTACCAGAGAGATAGATAGATAGATGGATATGACCAGATAGATATAGATAGATATGACCAAACAGACAGTCAGACAGATATAGATAGATAGATAGATAGATATGACTAGATAGACAGATATCAATGCTGTAGATTTTGGCAATAAATAATAGCTAATAACATCCGTTTATATTGTATTTATGTCCCTTGCCCCATCACACCTCCCCTTGCCCATGGGTAATTTCAACTGGTTTAAAGTAAAAGCTGTGATCTATCAACAAGTCAAAAATCAAACGGTCTTTTTTCTTTTTTTGGTTTCTTTTTGTATCGTTTGTGTTTTTTGTTTTCAAAGATTCTAATCGCTAAAAGTTCACTGCAAAATAAGTTATTTCTCTTTGACAGCCTTTGCCCAACCCGGTACCAGGGCGACCATTAAAGCCGAGTATCGCATCCCCGGCCCTCCCCCCAGCCATGTCGCTGCAAGTGGTCCGGCATTGTTGAAACGATATCTGGCTTTGGTGACGGTTCATTGTCTCGTTTATTTAATGCCAGGAGTCAAAACTGACTGTTGAAGTTTAACCTTTAATAATAGGACTTTTCCCAAATGACAACATTTTGAATATTGTTGGTGTTTCGAGAGAGAGAGAGAGAGAAAGAATGGAAGAAGAAGAAGAAGAAGAAGAAGAAGAAGAAGAATGGGGAAAGAAAGAGAATTAGGAAGGAAGGAAGGAAGGAAGGAAGAAGAAGAAGAAGAATGAGGAAAGAAAGATAATTAGGAAGG
>CM042175.1:1389857-1439857 GCA_023376005.1 Doryteuthis pealeii
TAGAGTAGAGAGAGAGAGAGAGAGAGACAGAGACAGACAGACAGACAGACAGACAGACAGACAGACAGAGATGTGGGAGAATTTAAAACATATTTTTATGTTAAATTTCATAAGCAGCAACCCGTAGCTTAAATGAGGTCCAATTTTCCCTTTCTTACAAATCTTACAAAATGATTTTACTGTTTTCTCCGACCATATTTATTAAAAACAATTATTCGCTTTGCAAACTTACTTTACCCTAATCTTAATTATCTACCCAGAGCTCAATGGGTGACCAAATGGGTTTCGTTTTGGCTAGTATTATACTAAAACTGAGCGAATCAATGATTGTTTGCTAAATGCTTTTTTCCTATTTAGTTTAATGACACAAAATACATTCCAAAATGTTCCTTAGTTTTCGTCGACGCGAGTTCAAATTCTGGACGAGGCTCTTTGTATTTCACATAGAGGAAAGAAGCAGCCACGGAAAAGAGAGCCAAAATGAAGGAGAGAGACAACAGGAACTCCAGCAAGCATCACTGTTTGTTTGCAGTCACTGCTCCAGAGACTGTCAATCAAAAATTGGTCTGTTTAGCTACTCACGCAGTTGCAGATTTTTTTTAAATGGACATTACGCCATCGTCTTTAGTACGATGGCGTAATGTCCATTTCTTGTTAAGTAAAAATAGTATTATACGGTGGCGTAGTGTCCAATTTTTTTTTTTCCGCAACTGTGCGAGTGGCTGAACAGACCAATTATTGAATGGCAATCTCTGGTGCAGATACGTGTTGGCATCTTTCCGTCTACTAAAGACGATGGCGTAATGTCCACTTTTTAAAAAATCTGCAAACTGTGCGACTGGCTGAACAGACCAATTATTGAATGGCAATCTCTGGTGCAGATACGTGTTGGCATCTTTCTGTCTACTAAAGACGATGGCGTAGTGTCCACTTTTTTAAAAAAATCTGCAACTGTGCGAGTGGCTGAACAGACCAATTATTGAATGGCAATCTCTGGTGCAGATACGTGTTGGCATCTTTCCGTCTACTAAGACGATGGCGTAGTGTCCACTTTTTTTTGTTATCTGCAACTGTGCGAGTGGCTGAACAGACCAATTATTGAAATGGCAATCTCTGGTGCAGATACGTGTTGGCATCTTTGTTCTACTAAAGACGATGGCGTAGTGTCCACTTTTTAAAAAAATCTGCAACTGTGGCGAGTGGCTGAACAGACCAATTATTGAATGGCAATCTCTGGTGCAGATACGTGTTGGCATCTTTCCGTCTACTAAAGACGATGGCATAGTGTCCACTTTTTAAAATCTGCAACTGCGCGAGTGGCTGAACAGACCAATTATTGAATGGCAATCTCTGGTGCAGATACGTGTTGGCATCTTTCCGTCTACTAAAGACAATGGCGTAGTGTCCACTCTTTTAAAATCTGCAACTGTCCGAGTGGCTGAACAGACCAATTATTGAATGGCAATCTCTGGTGCAGATACGTGTTGGCATCTTTCCGTCTACTAAAGACGATGGCGTAGTCTCCACTTTTTTGTTATCTGCAACTGCGCGAGTGGTTGAACAGACCCAATTATTGAATGGCAATCTCTGGTGCAGATACGTGTTGGCATCTTTCTTTCCGTCTACTAAAGACGATGGCGTAGTGTCCACTCTTTTTAAAATCTGCACTGCGCGAGTGGCTGAACAGACCAATTATTGAATGGCAATCTCTGGTGCAGATACGTGTTGGCATGTTTTTCCGTCTACTAAAGATGTCTGCAATAGAGAGATGAAGACAATGCCACATCGACACCAAACACATGGGAGGCTTATGCAGAAGCCCGTGCGACCTGGCGACTCCTGGTCAAACGATCGAAAAGGAGTGAAAAAGAGAGGAAAGAAGCACCACAGAGAAGAGAGCCAAAAGGAAGGAGAGACAACATCAACTCCAGTAAGGATCACTGTTTTGTTTGCGGTCACTGCACCAGAGATTGGCATTCAAAAATTTGTGGTCTGTTCAGCCACTCACGCAGTTGCGGATTAAAAAAAAAAAGAAATGGACATTGTACGCCATCGTCTTTCTAGCACGAGTGCCAACACGACACTAATATTTTATTGGCTTAAAACTTAAACCGTTGCTAGTCCTGCGGAGGGTGCATATAGTTGCTGCCGCATAACAAACTAATGGAGGGTCGCCTTCGAGGTTCCCGGAAACTAAAAATTAAAAGAGACAGTCAGAGAGAAATATCAAACAGGTGAGTAAGATTGGTTTAGCCCCCCCCCCCTTCCTCTTCGAAAGCCTTGAGGAATTTGGGAGTTTCAATTAAGCCAACTGCCCAAGGAGGGAAGACAAACAAGGAATTTCAAATTTGATTTCTCTAACAAATAGCGGGGGAGTCAGTCAAACTCTCGCAACAAACCAGCGAGATTTTTGATCAATAGCAAAAACCTGACCACCTTTGCCTCAACTGTCCTTAGCCATTTCCCCCCCTCTCCCTCTCGTCTCTTTCTTTCTCGCTCTCTCTCTAGTTGTCTGCTCTCACATTTCTTCCAGAGAGCAGACAATCAGAACAACACCACACAGAGAGACGAGAGAGAAGAGAGAGAGAGAGAGAGACGAGGAGAGAGAGAGCAGAGAGACGCAGAGAGTGGGATCTAAGACTCTCTTCGCTCTCTTCCTCTCTGGTCTCTCTGTCTCTCTCTGTGTTCTTGGTTGCTCTGCTCCTGAAGAAATGTGCAGAGCAGGACAACTAACGGAGAGAGAGGACGAGAGAGCAAGAGGAGAGAAGAGAGGCAGGAGAGGAAGAAGAGAGGGAGAGAAAGACCGGAAAAAGAGAGGAGGTGTGCGAGATATCTAAGAGGAAGAAGAAAAGGCAGAAGGACATAAAGATATAATGCCAAAAAGAAGACAAAAAGAAAGTATTATATCCCTCTCTCTCTCTAGCTCTACTCTCTCGATCTCTCTCTGTTCTTGAGGGTCTGCTCTCTCTGAAGAAATGTGAGCTAGCAGACAATTAAGAAGAAAGATAGTAGGATAGATAGGTAGATAGATAGAGAGAGAGAGGAGAGAAGAGATAGACGGGCGGGAGAAGGAGAGCGAGAGGGGAGAAGGAGAGAGAGGGATACCGGCCAACTGGAATAAACTTCGTAGAGAATAGAGTTTTTCCTAAATGAAGGCCAGCTCAAATGATATTAATTATTATAGTATATATATATTATAAATAATAAGGAGAGAGAGAGAGGAGAAGAGAGAGAGAGAGAGAGCATAGAGAATAGAGGAAGCTAACTTTCTTTTGTCTTTCTTTTTGCATTATAGCCTATGTCTTCCTGCCCTTTCTTCTTCCTCTTAGAATATCTCGGCACCCCTCTCTCTTTCCAGCCTCTCTCCCTCCCCCTCTCTCTCCTTTATCTATCTATCTATCATCTATCATTTGTGTCTGCCTTATTTATTCTCCGACCGCACGACACAGATACGCTATTCTCTACGCTTTCTTCGCAGTGTGCCATATCTCCCCTCTCCCTCCTTTTCCTCTGTCTCTCTTCTGTCGTCTATCTCCTGCTCTGCATATTTCTATATGTCTCAGTAATCATCTCTGAAGTATCTTACTCTCCTATCTGTATATTTCTAATATCCTTGGTTTCTCTCTTCTCTCGTCTCTCTCTCTTCTCTTCTATAATATATATACTATATATATATACTATATATAATATGTGAGAAGTAAACAAACAGACGATGTTTATGATATGGCTATTTTTCAGCCACAATATTTGGAGCAATATGTCGCTTAATTGAAGTCGAACCTAATTTTTGAAAGTTAATTAATTAATAATTAATTAATTAGGTGGTTACTATTTAAATGTAAGGCTAAACCAAATCGAGAAAAATCAATCTCTGTACTGTACATTTCGGCCTATTAGCCTCATCAGCAGAGCGATAGATACGAAGAACCGCCCCGTGTGGGATTCGAAACCTTGACTGTCAAGCTGTGAAGCAAAGCATTTACCTCCACACCAACGGACTAGCTAGATTTCTTTCGTTTTGTTTAGGAGCTAGGTACTTATATTCCTCTTAAGTGACCTGGATATATGAAGAAGGAAAAGGTTATGGACCCAGCTGAGCGAAATAGAGGGCATATGGGACTCTTAAAACCTTGGTATGGCAACCGGTCTAGGAGAAGGACATTCTTGGGAATTCAAACCTGTTAAAACTCCATCATAAACATGACATTGCCCTTCCTACTCAAGTGGAGGGATTGGGTAAGATACACATATATATATTCACCAAACCTCCACCACGAGCAGGATGTGACACAAGGTCAAGTTCTTAAGCGGAGTTCAATAGGTTTGAATTCAGAGTTTTTCTCTTCCTAGACCGGTTGCCTAACCAAGCTTAAAGTGCCCGTGTCTGTCCTACAATTTACCCATAGCGGGAGGAGAGTAGGCATTCTATCTTTTCCAAGGATATTACACTAAGTGAAATGCAATTTACCAGCCAGATTTGAACTTCGGGCCGACGAGTGCCATTTTCATGACTTTAACCATTACACCACCGCGCTTTCCCTAAGTAAGTACATATATAAGTGTCTTCCGACTCACACACATTTGGATATAAACATGCCAATGTTACATGGGTGATAATATTTGAACTTTGAGGAGTGGTATCCGTAGTACAGAGTGACCACAAGGGACAGCTCAACAGAATTTTACCGGGCAGGGATACATGCTATTATTTGAAGTAAGTAAGTAAGTCGTCGAGTGCCTTAACTGTCGGTATAGCCATGCAGCGAGGGTCTATCCCCTTTTCACTAGCGCGTAGACCAAGAGATTATTTTAGCGTCTGGGTGGAGCGCCACCCACCCTACCATCAGCTCCTACGTTACCGCACAGATCACTGTGCTACTCTTACGCGGTAGAACGTTAGCTATTGAGAGAAACGGTGACCTGTGGAGAGTAGGCGATGTGATCCACAGAAAACCAGCCTTCTTTGATGTACGATACATGTTCCTGTTTTGTAATATACCTGTCCAAACAAAAGACATACCTTTTGACTCACCTTGTGTGAGAAAGTAGGGATGTGACCCCACAGAGACCAGCTCATTTTTGATGTATGATTACATGTTCCTGTGTTGGTTAATTATACCTGTCCTAAACAAAATGTATTACTTTTTGACACACCATGTGGGAGAAGTAGGATGTGATCCACAGAGGACCAAGCCTTCTTTTGATGTATGAACATGTTCCTGTGTTGGTAATTATACCTGTCTAAACAAAAGGGTTTTTTTACTTTGATCACCTTATGTGGAGAAGTAAGGATGTGATCACAGGCGCCAAACTTCATTTTGATGTATAATACATGTTCCGGTGGTATTATAGCTGTCCTAAACAAAATGGCCATTATTTTTTACTTCAACTATGTGGAGAAGTAGGATTGATTCCCACAAGAGGACCAGCTTCATTTTGATGTATGATAATGCTTCTTGTTGGTAAATTATACCTGTCCTAAACAAAATGCATTATTTTTAACTCAACTATGTGGAGAAGTTGGGATTGTATCCACAGAGGACCAGTTTTCATTTTGATGTATGATACAGTTTTCTGTGTTGTAAATTTATACCTGTCCTAAACAAAATGTAGTACTTTTTTGGACACACTATGTTGAAAGTAGGATGTGATCCACCCAGAGGGCACCAGCTTCATTTTGATGTATGATACATGTTTCTGTGTTGGAATATACACTTCCTAAACAAAATGTCCATTACTTTGACTTACCATATGTGGAGAAGTAAGATGATCCACAGAGGACCAGACTTCATTTTAATGTTATGATACATGTTCCTTGTGTTGGAATATTACCTGTCCTTAAACAAAATGGCATTACTTATTTAGACTCCCCACGCTCTATTGTGAGACAGTATGGATTGTGATCACAGAGGGACCAGCTTCATTTTGATGTAGGATACAGTTGCCCTGTGTTCGTTTTAATTGATAACCTGTCCTAAACAAAATGCAGTACTTTTAGACTCACCTATGTGAGAAGTAGGGATTGATCCACAGAGACCAGCTCAATTTAGTAATGATACATGTTCGTGTTGGTAATGTATACCTGTCTTAAACAAAATGGCCATTACTTTTAGACTCCCTATTGTGGAGAAGTAGGGATTGGATCCACAGAGCACCAGCTCATTTGATGTATGATATATGTTCGTGTTTCGGTAATTTAACCTGTCCGAAACAAAAACTGGTTTTACTTTTTGACATTCACCTACATGTAAGAAGTAGGGATGGATCCATAGAGACCAGCTTCATTTTGAATGTACGATACATGATCCTGTGTTGGTAATTATACCTGTCTTAAACAAATGCATTACTTTTTTACTCGCCTATGTGGAGAAGTAAGGGATGTTGTACTACAGGCAGGACCAGCTTTCATTTTGATGTATGATGCAGGTTTCCTGTGATGGTAATTATACCTGTCCTAAACAAATGGTTTTAATCTTTTTGATTCACCTATGTGGAGAAAGTAGGGATGTGTCCACAGGACCAAACCTTCATTTTGATGTATGATACATTTCCTGTGTTGTTAAATTATACCTGTCCTAAACAAAATGGCATTACTTATAGACTCCCCTATGTGGAGAAGTAGGATGTGATCCACAGAGGACAGCTTCAGTTTGAGTATGATACATGTTCCTGTGTTGTTAATTATTACCTGCCTAAACAAAATGGATTACTTAGACTCCCCTTGCTGGAGAAGTAGGGATGTGAGTCCACAGAGGAACAGCTCATTTTGATGTATGATACCATGTTCCTGTTGTTTGTAATTATTACCTGTCCTAAACAAAATGGCATTACTTTTAGACTCCCCTATGTGGAGAAGTAGGGATGGATCCACAGAGGCCAGCTTTCATTGTGATGTATGATACATGTTCCTGTGTTGGTAATTAAACCTGTCCTAAACAAAATGCATTACTTATTAGACTCCCCTATGTGGAGAAGTAGGATGTTTGATCCACAGAGGGACCAGCCTTCTATTTTGATGTATGATACATGTTCCTGTGTTGGTAATGATAACCTGCCTTACAAAATGTATTACTTTTTCACTTACCTATGTGAGAAGGGATGTGATCCACAGGGAGCAGCTTCATTTTGACTAGTATTAATACATGTTTTCCTTGTGTTGGTAAATTATACCTGCCTAAACATAATGGCATTACTTTTAGACTCCCCCTATGTGGAGAAGTAGGATGTGATCCACACAGAGGACCAGCTTCATTTTTGATGTAATGCATACATCAATATGAAGTGGGTCTCTCCTGTGGATCACAATCCCTACTTCATCCACAAGGGAGTCTTTAAAGTAATGCCTATTGTAGGGACAGTGGATAATACCACACACAGGAACATGATATCAACATCAAAATGAAGCTGGATCCTCTGGTGGATCACATCCCTACTTCTCCATATAGGGAGAGTCTAAAAAAGTTAATGCCATTGTTTTTCTGAGGACAGGCTATAAATTACCAACAACAGGAACATGTTATCCAACATCAAAATGAAGCTGGGGGAGGTCCTCTGTGGATCACCATCCCCTACTTTCTCCACTAGGGGAGTCTAAAAGTAATGCATTGTTTAGGACAGGTTATTAATTAACAACACAGAACATGTATACATACATCAAACTGAAGCTGTCCCTCTGTGGATCACATCCCTATTCTCCACATAGGGAGTCTTAAAAGTAATGCCATTTGTTAGAGGACAGGTTAGATTAACAACACCAGCCATGTTATATCATACATCCAAATTAGAAGTTTGTCCCCTGTGGATCACATCCCTATTCTCCACATAGATGTGAATCCAAAAAGTAAAACCATTTTGTTTTAGGACAGGTATAATTACCATCACAGAACATGCATCATACATCAAAATGAAGCTGGTCCTCTGAGATCAATCCCTACTTCTCCACATAGGCGAGTAAAAAAGTAATGCCATTTTGTTTAAGACAGTATACATTACCAACACAGGATCCATGTATCGTACATCCAAAATGCAAGCTGCGTCCTCTATGGATCACACCCCTACTTCTCCATGTATGGTGAATCACAAAGTAAAACCATTTTGTTTTAGGACAGAAATTACCAACACAGACATATATCATACATCAAAATGAAGCTGCGTCCCTCTTGCTGGATCACATCCCTACTTCTCCACATAGGTGAGTCTAAAGTAATCCATTTGTTTAGGACAGCTGATATAATTACCCAAACAGCGAACATGTATCATACATCAAAATGAAGCTGGTCCTCTGTGGATCACATCCCTACTTCTCACACATAGGTGAGTCTCGAAAAGTAATGCCATTTTGTTTAGACAGTATAATTTAACAACACCAGGAACATGTATCATCACATCAAAATGAAGACTGGTCCTCTGTGGATCACACCCTACTCTCCACATGGCTGTCAAAAAGTAATGCCATTTTGTTTAGGACAGGTATAATTACAACACAAGGAACATGTAATCATACATTAAAATGAAGCTGGTCCCTGTGGATCACATCCTTACTCTCCACAAGGTAAGTCAAAAGTATGACAATTTCTGTTTAGCGGACAGGTAGGAATTACCAACACAGAAACATGATCATACATCAAAATGAAGCTGTCCCTGGTGGATCACATTCCCTACTTCTCCACATAGGTGTGTTCAAAAAGTAATACCATTTTTTGGTTTCTAGGACAGAGATATTACCAACACAGAAACATGTATCATACATTCAAATTGGAAACTGCGTCCTCGTTGGATACCATCCCCAACTTCTCCACATAGTTGAGAAAAAAAATGCCATTTGTTTAGGAACAGGTATAATTACCAAACACCAGAAATCATTATTCATACATCAAAAGAACAGCTGCGTCCTCTGTGGATCACATCCCTACTTCTCCACATAGTGAGTAAAAAAAAATGCCATTTTGTGTAGGACAGCTATAATTACCAACACAGGAACATGTATTATACATCAAAATGAAGTTGTCGCCTGTGGATCACAATCCTTACTTCACCACATAGGTGAATCAAAAAGTAAAAACCATTTGTTAACTAGACAGGTATAATTACCAACACAGGAACATGTACTCATACCATCAAAATGCAAGCTGGTCCTACTGTGGATCACATCCCTACTTCTCCACCATAGGTGTTTCAAAAAGTAATACCATTTTGTTGGACAGCGTAAATACCAAACACAGTAACATGTAATCAATACATCAAAATGAAGAGCTGCGTCCTCTGTGGATCATCATCCCTACTTCTCCACACACGGTGAGTCAAAAATAATGTCATTTTTTTAGGACAGTGTATAATTACCAACACAGAACATGTATCGTACAAATTCAAAAGGAGGCTGCGTTTTTCTGTGGATTCACATCCCTACTTTCTCCACATAGGTCACCGTTTTCTCAATAGCAAACGTTCTACCAGCGTAAGAGTAGCACAGTGCATCTGTGCGGTAAAGTAATGGAGCTGATGGTAGGTGTGGCGCTCCACCTCAGACGCTAAAATATAATCTCCTTGGTCTAGCGCTAGTAGAAAAGGGGATAGACACCCTCGCTGCAGGCTGAATACGACATTAGCCACCTCGTACGACTTACTTACTTACCTTCAAATAATTAGCATGATCCCTGCCACGTAAAATTCTGTTGACTTCCTTTGAGTCACTTCTGTACTACGGATACCACTTCCTCAAAGTTCAAATATATTCAACCATTGCTAAACATGGCAATTGTTTATATCCCACAATGTGTGTGGAGTCGAAACACTTATATATGTACTTACTTAGGAAGCGCGTTGATGTAATGTTTAAAGTTCAGGAAATGGACTCGTCGGCCGGAGTTCAAATCTGGACTTGGTAATTGCATTTTCACTTAGTGCTAATATCCTGGAAAAAGATATTGAATCCTACTCCCCTTCCAGCTATGGTAAATGTGTAGACAGACAGCACACTTTAAGCCTTGGTTAGGCCAACCCGTTCCCTCTTTTTTTTTTTTTTTAAGAAGAAAAACTCTGAATTCAAAACCTATTGAACTCCGTTTAAGAAATGACCCTGTTGTCACATCCATGCTCGTGGTGGAGGGGTGTGTGAATATATATATGTTGTATTTACCCAATCCCTCCACTTGAGTAGGAAGCGGCACATGGTCATTTTATGATGGAGTGTTTAACAGGTTTGCGAATTCAAAGAGTCCTTCTCCTAGACCGGTTGCCATACCAAGGTGTAAGAGTCAATATGCCCCTCTATTTACGCTCAGCTGGGTCCATACCTTTCTTCATTCATATATCTCAGGTCACTTAAGAGGAATATAAGCTACCTGACTCCTAACAAAACGAAGAAATCTAGCTAAGTCCTGTTTGTTGGCAGGTAAAAATGCTTTGCCTATCAGCTTGACAAGTCAAGGTTCGAATCACACACGGGGGCGGTCTTTTCGTATCTATAGCTCTGCTGATGAGGCCTAATAGGGCCGAAATGTAACATACAGAGATGATTTTCTCCGATTGTGTTTTAGCCTACATTTAAATAGGTAATCCCACCTAATATAAATTATTAATAATTAACTTTCAAATTAGTTTCGACTCAATTAAGCACATATTTCTCCCCAAATATTGTCGGCTGGAAAAATATAGCCATATCATAAACATCGTCTGTTTGTTTACTTCTCACATATATAATATATACTAATATATATTATATATATATTAGAGAGAGAGAAGACGGAGAAGAGAGAGAGAGAGAAACCAAGGCCATATAGAAATTACAGATAGAGAGAGTAAGAATTCAGAGATGATTAACTAGACATATAGAGAATATTGCAGAGAGAGATAGACAGACAGAGAGAGACAGACGAAAGCGAGGGACGGCGGCGGAGAATTATGGCAAATGGAAGAAAGCGTAGGAATAGACGTAGAGAATAAATAAAGCCAGACAACAAAATGATAGATAGATAGAAGATGATAAAGAGAGAAGAGGGGGAGGCGAGAAGAGGCTAGGAAAGAGGAGGGCGGTGCGAGATATCCTCAAGAGGAAGAAAGAAAGCAGAAAGACATAGGCCTTATATGCCAGAACAGAACGAAGACATAAAAGAAAGTACTTACCTCCCTCTTATCTCCTCTCTCTCTCTCTCTCTCTCTCTCTTCTCTCTCTTCCATCTTCTATTTATTTTTATTATTATATATATTATAGAACTATCACCTCATATATCTCTGAGCTGGCTTCATGTTAGGAAAACTCTATCTCTCTACCGCCATTTATTCAGTTGCGATCTCCCCCTCTCTTCTCCTTTCCCCCTCTCTCTCCTTCTCCCCCTCTATCTCTCTCTCTCTCTCTCCTCCTATTATCTACCTATCTATCTTCCTATCTATCTTTTTCTTAAATTGTCTTGCCTCTCACATTGTCCTTCCAGGACGAGCAGACAACTAAGAACCAGAGAGAGATCGAGAGAGAGATAGATAAGATAGAGAGAGAGAGGCGGGCATTAATACTTCTCTTTTTGTCTTTCTTTTTTGCCATATAATTTCTATGTCCTCTGCCTTTCTTCTTCTCTAGATATCTCGCACACCCTCTCTCTTTCCGGTCTTCTCTGCCTCTCTCTCTCTTCTCTCTCTCTCTCTCTCTCTCTCTCTCTCTCTCTCTCCTTAGTTGCTCTGCTCTCACATTTCTTCAGAGTAGCAGACAACCCAAGAACACAGAGAGAGACAAGAGACAGAGAGCGAGAGAAGGAAGCAGAGTCTTAGATTCCCACTCTCTCTCTCTCTCTCTCTCTCTCTTCACTCTCTCTCTCTCTCTCTCTTCTCTCTCTCTCTCTCTTGTGTGTGTCTTGTGTCTGCCTCTCTGAAGAAATGTGAGACAGACACACTAAGGAGAGAGAGAGAGAGAGAAGAAAGCAGAAAGCGAGAGAGAGAGAGGGGAATGCTAAGACATTGTGCAACGGTGTCAGGTTTATTTTTGCTTGTGGATCAAAATCTCGCGTGTTGTGCCGAGAGTTTGAACTGACTCCCGCTATTTTTAGAGATCAATTTGAAATCTTGTGTCGTCCTCTGGGCAGTTGCTTCATTGAAACTCCCAAATTCTCAAGCTTCCGAGGAGGAGGGGGGGCGGCAAACAATTTTACTCACTGTTTGATATTTCTCTCTGACTGTCTCCTTTTAATTTAGTTCCGGAAACTCGAGGCGACCCTCCTTAATTGTTTCGAGGCCAAATATATGCACCCTCCGGATGGCAAGGGTTTAAGTTTTAATTGCAATAAAATATTATGTTGTTGGCATCGTGCTAAAGACGATGGCGTAATTCCATTTTTTTAAAATCCGCAACTGCGTGAGTGGCTGAACAGACCAATTTTGAATGCAATCTCTGGTGCACGTGACCGCAACAAACAGTGATTCCTTACTGAGGATGTATGTGTCTCTCCTCCTATTTGGCTCTCTTCTCTGTTGGTGACTTCTTTCCTCTCTTTGTCACTCCTTTTCGATTCGTTTGACCAGGAGTCGCCATGGTCGCCACGTTCTTCTGCATAGCCTCCCATGTGTTGGTGTCGATGTGGCATGTCTTCATCTCTCTATTGCGCACATCTTTAGTAGACGCGAAACATGCCAACACGTATCTGCCACCAGAGATTGCCATTCATAATGGTCTTTCAGCACTCGCGCAGTGCAGATTTTTAAAAGAGTGGAAACCAACTTACGGCCCATCCTTCGTCTTTAGAGATAGAAGCGAAAGATGCCAACACGTATCTGCCGACAGAGATTGCCATTCAATAATTTGGCTCTGTTCAACCACTCGCCGCAGTTGCAGATGCAACAAAAAAAGTGGAGACTACGCACATCGATTAGTCGATGCACTATAGCCCAAGTAGACGGAAAGATTGCCAACACGTATCTGCACCAGAGAATTGCATCAAATGGCTCTGTTCAGCCCACTCGGAAACAACATGCTGCAGAATTTTAAAAGACTGGACACTACGCCATTGTTCTTTAGTAGACGGAAAGATGCCAACCACGTATCTGCACCAGAGACTTGCCATTCAATAATTGGTCTGTTCAGCCACTCGCCGCAGCTTGCAGATTTAAAAAAACTGTGGACACTATGCCATCGTCTTTAGTAGACGGAAAGATGCCAACACGTGATCTGCACCAGAGATTGCCATTCAATAATTTGGTCTGTTCAGCCACTCGCACAGAGTTGCCAAGATTTTTTAAAAAGATGGAGACACTTACGCCATCGTCTTTAGTAGAACAGAAAGATGCCAACACGTATCTGCACCAGAGATTGCCAGTTAATAATTGGTCTGTCAGCCACTCGCACAGTTGCAGATACAAAAAAAAGTGGACACTAACGCCATCGCTACTTTAGTAGACGAAAGATGCCAACACGTATCTGCACCAGAGATTTGCCATTCAATTAATTGGTCTGTTCAGCCACTCGCACAGTTTGCAGATTTTTTTTAAAAGAGTGACACTACGCATCGTCTTATGTAGAACAGAAAGATGCCAAACACGTATTCTGCACCAGAGATTGCCATTCAATAATTGTCTGTTTCAGCAGTCGCACAGTTTGCCAGATTTTTAAAAAAGTGGACATATACGCCATCGTCTTTAGAGCCGGAAAAAGATGCCAACACGTATCTGCACCAGAGGATTGCCATTCAATAATTTGGTCTGTTCAGCCAACTCGCCACAGTTGCTGGAAAAAAAAAAATTGGACACTACGCCAACCGTAATATACTATTTACTTAACCAAGAAATGGACATCGCCAGTCGTTACTAAAGACGATGCGCGTATGTCATTTAAAAAAATCTGCAACTGCGTGAGTAAAGCTAAACAGACCAATTTTTGATTCGACAGTCTCTGGAGGCAGTTGACTGCAAACAAACATGATGCTTGCTGGAGTTTCCTGTTGTCTCTCTTCATTGTTGGCTCTCTTTTCCCGTGGCTGCTTCTTTCCTCTATGTGAAATAAACAAAGAGCCTCGTCCCAGAATTTGAACTCGCGTCGACCGAAAAACTTAAAGGAACATTTTGGAATGTATTTTTGTGTCATTAAACTAAATAGGAAAAAAGCATTTAGCAAACAATCATTGATTCGCTCAGTTTTAGTATAATACTAGCCAAAACGAAACCCATTTGTCAGCCCATTGAAGCTCTGGGTAGATAAATTTTTAAAAAGGGAATTTAGGTTAAAAAGTTTAAGTTGCAAAGC
Source organism: Doryteuthis pealeii (assembly GCA_023376005.1). Lineage (NCBI taxonomy): Eukaryota > Metazoa > Mollusca > Cephalopoda > Myopsida > Loliginidae > Doryteuthis > Doryteuthis pealeii. The sequence continues at coordinate 1,404,079 of CM042175.1, forward strand.
CCCGGAAGAAATAATTGTTTTTAATAAATTGGTCGAGAGAAACAGAAAAATCATTTTGTAAGATTTGTTAGAAAGGAAAATTGCGAACCGTCATTTAAGCTACGGGTGCTGCTTATGAAATTTAACATAAAATATGTTTTAAATTCTCCCACATCTCTGTCTGTCTGTCTGTCTGCTGTCTGTCTGTCTGCTCGTCTCTCTGTCTCCTCTCTTCTCTCTCTACTCTACTCCAGAGAAACTAACATATGTATAACCGAGGAGTTAATCAAGAAGATACCTTGAGCAGGTGAAAAGTAACACGACAGAATGTCAGTTTTTGACTTAAGTGCAAATTACGACTAATTAGAACCAATTAAAATGATTTTTTTCCAAACATAAGGAATATTAATATAACTTTTCGTATGTCATTAAACTAAACCGTAAAAAAGCCTTTTGGGACAAAAGTAATTCACTTCAAGTTAGGTATAATAATAGATATATATTCTCTCTTTCTATAATAATATATATATATATATATATATATATCATATATATATATTATATAAACAGTGAGAGAGAAGAGATGAGAGCAAAGAGAGAGAGATCCACAGCTTTTACTTTAAACAGTGTGAAAGTTTACCACGGGGCGCGGGGAGAAGTGATGGGCAAAGGACATAAATACAATATAAAACGGTGTTATTAGGTATATATTTATTGCGAAAACTCTACAGCCTGGATATCTATCTATCTATCTATCTATTTCAGACTGGTCATATCTATTTCAATCTAGTCATATCTATCAATCAATCTAAATCTTTCTAGTTCATATTAATCAATCTATTATCTATCTATGATGTTTGTCCACCATAAAGCAGAGGTGATATATAAATATAATAATAAGAGAGAGAGAGAGAGAGAAGAAGGAGAGAGAGAGAGGGGGACAGGATATATATATATATATATATATATAATATAATATAGTTTTTTTTGTTTTTTTTTGGTAGTTAGGGTCTTCCATGTGTGTTTAACCAAGCGTGATGCAGGTAAGACACCATAAGGAGAGCTCAATGGTACCTTAATACCAGTGAGTAGAAGGACAGAGCAAAGATATTTAGTAAATGAAGAAAAACTTAAACTTGCTTCATTCTTCTTGGATACCTGAAGATGCTCGTATTTCATACGGTTGAAATAAAATTATGTAATGAAGCAAGTTTAGAGTTTTTTCTTCATTTACTATCATATATAATCTATATATATATTTACCAACCCCTCCGCACGAGCAGGATACGACACAAGGTCAATTCGTCAAGCGGAGTTCAAACAGGTTGAATTCTCAGAGTTTCCTTCTCCTAGACGGTTACCTAGACATGGTTAAGAACCCAGTCTGCCCTTGCTAGTTTACCCATTAGCTGCGAGGAGAAGTAGGATTCATACCTTTTCAGAGGGTATTAGCGCTTTAAGTGAAATAATTGCACGTCCAGGATTGAACTCGGGTCGACGAGCCATTCCACGACTCTAACGCATTACACCACGCACTTCCTACTAGAGAGAGATACATATATATGTAATGAGAGTAAGTAAAAAACAATTGGTTTATTTGATATGGCTTTTAGCGACCAATTTTATTATATATATATAATAATATATATATATAATATATATATATAAAAGAAAGTCGTCGGCGGTGGCCAAAAATCGGTATCAGCCAGACAGCGCGAGGAGTCGATCCCCTTTCACTAGCCTAGACCAAGGGATTGTTTTTGGTGTCTGAGTGAAGCGCCACGCCTACCCGTCAGCTCTTACTTTACCGCACAAATCCCTGTGCTACTCATATGCTGAGTTGGCGAGGGCTAGTAATCGAACCAGGAAACATGGGTTCCTTGTCCGACGCTCTACCTAATGAGTTAAACCGGGCCTAAATATATATATATATATATATATATATATATATATAGCAGAGAGAGAGAGAGAGAGAGAGAGGGAAAAAGAGAGAGAGAAGAGTTATATATATGTGATATACATAATATAATATATACATTATATATGTATATGCATATATATAGCTATATATTATTGTGTGATGTATGTATAAATATATGATATGTTTATCGAAATAACTATATAGTGAATATTACATCTATCTCTTCTCTCTCTCTCTCTTCTCTCTCTCGTCTATATATATATATCATATATATATTATATATATATATATTATATATATATATAAATATATATATATAATATATATAGTATAATATATATCATATGGGCTGGTTTAACTCATTCGGATAGAGCGTCGAGAGAGAAGAAGGAACCAACATGTTTCCTGGTTCGATACTTGGCCCTCGGCCACAACTCGAGGAAAACTCCAATTGAGTTTAGCATATATAATATATATACCATATATATGTATATTATATGTATACAATATCTATATGCCTATATATTATGTATATGATATAGTATATATATATATATATGTATATGTATAATATGAATGTAATATTATATTGCCATATATTATGTATATATATATGTATAATATATATATATATGTTTATATTAATATTTAGAGAGAGAGAGAGAGAAAAGAGAGACGTGAGGTACGTAGTAACGGAGCTGAAGAGACAGACAGAATAAACACCCTTGTCAAAACTATATGCCAGTCAGAAAATGTCCTGAATATCGATTCCTACCCCCCTCAAAACAAATTCATCACCATCCTGCTTATAAATTATTCCAGCAATCTCCTCACCTCCCCTCCCTTCCTCCCTCCCTGCCGCCCCTTCTATTTCACACACTTCCTCCCCCCTTTCGCCCCCCCCCCGCCCCCCGCGGCCAATTGACGCAACATCTTTCTTTTAAGGCCTTTCCCTTAGAATACACATACAAACGGAGATAAATATCTTCTAATCATCGACGATGTTCGTCCGTATTTTTGAACCGTAGATTTCCCCAGAAGTCTTTTGAGTCGTCCAAAGCGAGGAATTCGCTGTCCAACAAACCTTCCACCCACCACCCCCACTCCCCGGCCCCCTAACCCCCCCCCTCCCCGTTTTTTTTCATTGCCCCATCAACTTAAACCACCCCAAACCCAAACCCTCAATCACCGATACCAATCCCTTATTTTTCCGTAATAGCAGTATATGTAAAAAAGGTGGAACGATTGGTGGCTTGCTGGGCCGGGAGGTGGGGGGGGGGGTTTGTCTTTATTTCTTTCTTTCCTTTTCTTTCCTTCTCTTTCTTTTTTTCTTCTTTTCTTTTTTTTTTCCTCTTCCTCTTCTTTTTTTCTTTTCTTCTTTCCTGTCTTCTTTCTCTTTTTCCTCTTTTTCTTCTTTTCTTTCTTTTTCTCTCTTTCTTTCTTTCTTTTCTTCTTCTTTCTTTCTTTTTTCTTTCTTTTTCTTTTACTTTTCTTTAGCTTTATTCCTCTTTTTCTTTTTCTTTTCTTTCTTTTCTTTCTTTCTTTTTCTCGTTTCCCGTTTCTTTTTCTTTTTACTTCTTTTCTTTTTCTCTTTTCTTTCCTTTCTTTTTCTCTCTTCTTCTTTTCTTTCTTTCTTGTTCTCTTTCTTTCCTCTTTTTCTGTTCGTCTTTTCTTTAGTTTTCCTTTTTTCCTTTATCCTTTTTTCTCTTATCTTTCCTTATTTCTTTTTTTTTTTCTTTTCTTCTTCTTCTTTAACCTCTTTGTTCTTTCCTCTTCTTTCTATTTTCTTTTCTTTTGCTTCTTTTTCTATTTTCTTCTTTTGCTCTTTTTCTTTCTTTTTTTCTTTTTCGTCAATAGTAGTATAAAAAGTGGACGGTTGGGGTTGGGCTTGCTGAGGTCCTTATTTCTTCCTTCTTTTCATTTCTTTTTGTTCTTTTTTCTTTTTCTCTTTGCACTTTTTTCTTTCCTTTCTTTTCCACCTTTTTTCTTCCTTTCTTTTTCTCCCTAACGGCTTTACTGTTTCTTTCTTTTCCTCTTTTTCTTTTCTTTTTAATTTTTCTTCGATTTCTTTTTTTTCTTCTCTTTTTTTTTCTTCTATGTCTTCTCTTTTTCCTTTTCTTTTCTTTTTCTATTTCTTTTTCCCTTTCTTTTTCCTCTTTTTCTTCTTTCTGCTGTCTTTTCTTCACCTTTTTGGTTTTTCTCTTTTCCGTATTCTTTTTTTTCGTTTTCTTTTTCTTTCCCTCCCTCTTTTTCTTTCTTTTTTCCTTTCATTTTATTCTTCTTTTCTCTTTTTCTTTTTCTCTTTTCTTCTTTTTCTCTCCTCCCCCTTTTTTCTTTTTGTCTTTTCTTTCTTATTTCCTTTTTATTTCCTTTTCCTTCCCTTTTTCTTTTCTTTTTTCTTTCTTCTTTTTCTCTTTTTCTTTGTTCTTCCTCTTCGTTTCTTCTTCTTTTCTTTCTTTTCTCTTTTCTTTTTCTGAGCCCCCAACCGATTTGTTTATTTTCTTTTCTTTGCTTCACCATTTTTGTTTCTTTTTTTTTTCCTTCTTTTTTCGCATTTCATGTCCTTAGCCCCCCTTTCCCTTCTTCCCTCCGCCCCTCCCCACCGCTTTGCTTCTTGTTTGCACTTCTTTCCCCGACCCACCCCTGCTTTTTGTTTCTTTTCTCTTTTTCTTTTTCTTTTCTCTTCTTTTTTTCCTCTTTTTCATTTTTTTTTTCTCTTTTTTCGTTTTTATTTTTCTATCTTTCTTTTTCTTCTTTCTCTTTCTTCGTTTTCTTTTTTCTTTCTTTCATTTTTGTCTTTTTCTCTTTCTTTTTTCTTTTTTTTTCTTTCTTTTTCGCTTTTATTTCTTCCTCTCTTCTCTTTATTTTTCTCTTTTCTTTTCTTCTTTCTCTTTTCTCACCTTGTTGTTTTCTTTCTTTTCTCTTGCTTTTCCTTTCTCCTTTATTTGTACCCTTCTTTTTCTTTCTTTTCATTTTTCTTTCTTCCTTATTTTTCAAATTTCCCCTTTTCCTTTTTCTCCCACCCTCACCCTTTTGCTTCCTTTTTTCTCCCCTCTCCTTTTTTTATCTTTGTATTTCTTTTTTTTTTCTTTTTATATATTTCTAATTTTTCCTTTTTCCATTACTCTATTCTCGTTTTCTTTTCCTCTCTCACCCCCCCCCGATTTCGCTTCATTTTCTTCTTCTTCTCTTCTTCTTCCTTCTTCTTTGACAAGTCCTTCTTTTTTCCTAATTCTCTTTCTTTCTTCTTCTTCTTCTCTTCCTTCCTAATATCTCTCTTCCTCATATTCTTCTTCTTCTTCCTTCATTCCTTCCTAATTATCTTTCTTCCTCATCTTCTTCCTGCTTCCTTCTTCCTTCCTTCCTGCCTAATTCTCTTCTTCCATCTTCTTCTTCTCCTTCCTTCTTCTGTCTTCCGATTCTTTCTCTCTCTCTCTCTCTCGAAACACCAAACAATATTCAAAATGTTGTCCATGGAAAAGTCCTTTATTAAAGGTTAAAAACTTCATATATCAGTCAGTTTGATCCTGGCATTAAAATTATATATAGATGCGAATGAACCGTCACCAAGCCGGAATATCCGTTTCAACAATGCCGACCACGGTGGCGGAGGCGACATGGTCTTGGGAGGGCCGGGATGCGATACTCGGCTTTAATGGTCGCCCTGGTACCGGGGTGGGCAAAGGCTGTCAAAGAGAAATAACTTATTTTGCAGTGAACTTTAGCGTATTAGAATCTTTGAAACAAAAAACACAAACGATACAAAAAGAACACCATAAAAAAGCAAAAAAGACCGTTTGATTTTTGGACTTGTGATAGATCAACAGCTTTTACTTTAAACCCAGTTTGAAATTACCCAATGGGCAAGGTTGATGGGCAAGGACATAAAGATACGAATATAAACGGATGTTATAGCTATTAAGTTATTGCCAAATCTACAGCTATATCTCTATCTTAGTCATATCTATCTATCTATCTATCTATATCTGTCTGACTGTCTGTTTGGTCATATCTATCTATATCTATCTGCGTCTATCCATCTATCTATCTTATCTCTCTTTAAGGTCTATCGTATCAATCTATGCTATCTTGCCTGGTTCATATATATCTATCGGTCATATTCTCTCGCTCTCTCTCTCTCTCCTCTCTAATTCATATATATATATATATAAATATATATATATATATATATATGTGTGTGTGGCCGGTTAGCTCAGTCGGTAGAGCGTTCCGATAAAAAGGAGCTGATGTAGATGTGGGCGCTCCACCACGGATGCTAAAACAACTCCTTGTTCTAGCGCTATTGAAAAGGGATAGACTCCCTCGTTGACTGGCTGGATTACCGACTTAGGCGCCCGTTAGACTTACTTATATAATTATATATATTACTCCCACTTGGTTGAGTTCTCTGAATAGGGATTAAATTGTAATCACGATCTGCGTATAGCTAACCCTTCACTTTGTTTACAACGCTAGTTAGAGACTCTAGTGAATTCATTTCCCGCTTAAGAAAATGTATCAATTGAAGAGTAATCTCCAAATTGACAGCCGCTTAATGCGCCGTATAGGGAAGAGACTGGCAGACGAAATTCAGTCAGAATCGTCAATTCCAGCTAGAGGTAGCTGTTAAATGTAGCCATACTGATGAGAGGTGAGACCTTCGAAACATGTGTCTGTGGATTAACTTCTCATATAATTATATATATATAATATATATATATAATATAATATATATCTCATTATTAATGGAGATTGTGTTTTTTCTGTCTGAGTAACCGAATCTATATTAACTTAATCAAGTCACAATAATTAGTTATTTAATCACTTTCTCATGATTATTATTTTAAAACCTCAATTATTAATAAATATCTCTTTCACCTTTATTAGTGTTGCCATATCTACATACAAATAACATCGCTATGTATTGATATATACAAAATGCAGGTTACAGTGTGAATGGGAAGGCCTAATTTGCAGTATTGATATTAAAATGTGATTATCAATATGTGCTTCAGTATATTGATTTCTAATTGTTTGTTTTATTAATAATATAAGCAAAATCTCTCATGAATCTTAAATGAAATCATAAAGAAAAAATAACTGTCCATTTTATTCTTTGTTTCCTAATTTACTATAGTAATTAGGAAAATTCAGCAAGAAAGACGGATGACCGGAAAGAGTAAGTTTCATTCTATTTTTTCTATTATAACCCACTCGTTTTCAATCCTTTTTATCTGCATTCTTATTAGACTTTCTAATTAATACGAGGTAATTCCAGACATTAAAACTTAAATAACTGGCACCGGAGGGTGCATATTTTGCTACGTATAATATATATATATATAATATATTATTATATATATATATAGCTTCTAGTAAGTATATATATTTGAGATTATTTGGTATATAATATACCAAAATAATCTAAATATATATACTACTAGAGTATACGGACACAACACCATATATATATAATATATATATATATATATATATATAGTGTTTTCTAAGGTCTCGATATGCTTCTTGTACACGTATATATATTTGTGTTGATTCATATATGTCTCCGTTTGTGGGAGGGTTGTCTGCATAGATTAGTGGATCCGTATTTTATTCTCAAGTCTCAGAAAATTAATGCATTTCCGAAAGTCCTCGAAAATTTTGATGGTTCTCATTTTCTGGAACATATTTCGTTAAACCATGTGCCAGCATGACAAATCTTAACCTTCTTGCACAATTCCCAGCGAATCACCGTTCCACCCTATCCAGTTCTATCACTTTTTTTATATTCGAATAAACACTGTATTATATATTAAAAAACAAAATGTTTTATACGCTTCAAAAATTTTATTCGTTCTCATTTTCTAGAATAATTTAGTTACCTTGTCTTAGCAGATCAAATCGTAATCGCTTGCAACAATTCCAGCGAATTCAACTCTTTCCCTACCCTACATGCCTACATTTGTATATTATAGAATAAACAAAAAATTTTATACGCTCAAAAAATGTATAGTTTTCATTTCTAGAACATATTTCGTTCCATGTGCTTAGCATGATTCAAATCTAATCGCTGCACCAATTCCAGCGAATCACCTTCCTACCCTATCATGTCTACACTTGTTATTATATATTAGAATAACCCTGTATTTCGACGATGCAACCTGTGAATCTTGTCTTTCGTTTAGTCGAGATCATTGGACATGCTGGAGTTACATCCAACACCCCATCGCCCCCTCATGCTCTCCTTTTTCCATTTTCCCCCCTCATTACTTCAGCAAACGGAATCTAGCGGAAAGGATTTTAGCCCCATTAAGTCGGTGAGGGGAAGGAAAGTCTTGTAGTTGGGATGTGAGCTAAGATTAAAATATAATTAGTCTCTCAGCGCTGATCCGTCCGCTCCAACTCTGATCTTTCGCCGGCCGGGGAGATTTCACGTAAGGCCACAGGGATTTGGCCGGACCGTGGATTAAAGCTACCTATGTGCCGTTCACGAGGCTCGCAGATCAATTTCTGGAGAGGTGACTCCTAGGGATATTCATTGAGACTGCCTAGAGCAGCATATTATATATAATATCATATATATATATATATATTAGATTATATATATATGAGAAGTAAACAACAACGATCAATTGCTTCTGTGATATGGCTATTTTCAGCCGACAACTAAATTTGGAATTGTGTTTAAATTGAAGTCGAAACCTAATTTATGAAAGTTAATTTAATTAATAATTAATTAATTAGGCGGGATTACCTAATAATTTAAGGCTAGAACAAATCGAGAAAAATCAATCTTCATGTAAGTACCATTCGCCTATTAGGCCTCCATCAGCAGAGCTATTAATACCGGGCGGTCTTCGATCTATAGCTCTGCTGATGAGCCTAACTAGGCGGCATATGTACAACAGAGCTCTCTTCCGATTTGTTTAGCCTTAAATTTAATAGTATCTCCCGCCTAATTAATTAATTATTAATTTAATAACTTGCATAAATAGGTTCGACTTCATTCTAAACCACATATTTCCCATATATATATATATAGATCGTGCCATATTCACCATAGCCACCTTTATATAATATATAATTATATAATATATACGAGGTGTGTCTAAAAAAGGGTATCGAATTTTTTGTACTTTTGACACACCTTGATCTGAAAAAAAAATAGATACGCTGTTGTCGTCCACGAGTAGCTCAGGAGATCAATCTCTGCGAGAAGTGACTTAGGATACCATTGAGACTGCTAAGAGAATCACACACACACACATATATTAGTCATCCACAGACACGTGTTCGACTTAGCAAGTCTTCAGTGTGTGGCTATACATTTGTAAGCTACCTACACCGGAATTGAAATCCGATCGTTTGCGCTGTCATCCGGCGCACCTTAACCATTAGGCTGGCCTCATCTACAGAATGGGAATGGGTTTAACTGTTTAAACACACATCGCTATGCAGAAACCACGAAAACGGGTATTTCTGGCCCTAAAAACACGCAAGGAGCCGAAGACTAATGCTGTGAGTTCCAAATGTCTGTTTAGTTTTTTTATCTTTTTTTTATTTTTTTATTTTTATTTATTTATTTTCTTATATATTTCTTTAATTTTCTTGCGATGACTCTCACGATCAAAGTCATGCCTCATTCGAACGATTACCATGTCGATTCGATGAGCTACGTCACACCAATTTCGGATGAGTTACGTCACACAATTCGAAAGAAAAATAACGGCTTAAAAAAACGCCAAATCGTTACTTCATTTAAAAGCGGATAGCGAAAAGAGTTATTTTCGTTAAGTAGTGATATTTCCACGTACCCCACTTTACGGGTCAGACAAGGCCCTATTATGATGGGACCACCAGCCGAGGACTCATGGACGTGGCAGGTGAAAAATTGCCGTTCGATCCGTCGGCATTCCCCCACAAGGGGGCGCCTCAGGCACTGGCATAAACCCAGCCCTGCCCTTTAAAATCAGGGCAGGGTTTGCCTGGAAGGGATGGCCTCTGCGAATCGACGGCTATTATTATAACCTACCGGTCCAGCGGCCGAAGCTCGCCGGACCCCCAGTCAAACCGGGATGAGGAAAGTTATTTTTGGTTGTAAGTAGGCTGAGCAAAGGAAGAATGTAAGAGTTTATTTTCGTATGAAATCGGTCAGCGAATGAAACAGCTAATAGCACTCAATGTAGTGTATATATGGACCAGTTTTCCACCCCCACCCCCAACAAACCTGCGGCTCACAAAATTTGGAGAGGCATGAGCGCACTCACTTCAAATCATCCGTTCAACGTTATTTAATTACTTTGTTTGCCTCATATACAGCATTGTCCATTTTTTTTCTTTCTCCAGACCGTCTCATATCATGTACATGAAAATAGTGAAGTTCCCCCGAATATCAGGAATAGATCAAACGAGAACCGAACAACAATGAATATTTAAAATTCTGAGTTTGTTCTTTTCTTCTTGTCTTTTGTTCTTTTTTCCGAATGCTTCAAAAGACCAAAAAAAAAAAAACAACGGTTCACGAGAACAAAGTTTATGCATAACATACATAACATATATATATATATGTATGTATGTATCTTATGTATTAATCCGATCCCCCGAATAAGCTGAAGAGACGGATCTTCACAGCCTTAGGTTGTGTCTGGTACTCTGTTATGGCTGTACCACCTGGACCCTAACGAAGCGCCTTGAGAATAAGCAGCATGCGGAGCTGCACAAGAATGCGCGAGCGGTCGTGAACTAATTGTGATAAGCACACCCACCAAAAAAGCAACTTGCTGGACACCTGCCCCCCACAATTGTCTCACGGCTACGCATGCATGGACACTGCTGGAAAGCAAGACGAAATTCGTAAGAGACTTACTACGTTTGGAAGCCACACATGGGGCACGCTAACTGTGGGCGCGCCCAGCCAGGAACCTACATTGACCAACTATGTCTGGGGATGCGGGTCTGCTGCGCGGAGGAGCTCCAGAGCGGATGAATTGATAGGAATGGTTGCTGAGAGACTCGATGGATATCGTGCAATTGCGACGACATGATATAATATTATAATATATATATATAATATATGTATTGCTTGTGTTGTGTATATATAGTATTATTAATAATATAAACACTAATCTTATTATAATTGAGTTTAAATAAAAAATAATCATGTGAGAATCATGATTAGAAATAACTAAAAGAATTGAGACTTGTATCGTTAATACCTTAGTTTCGTTACAGACAGACAAAACCACCAATCTCCATCTTAATATATATTATATATATATAATATATAACTATATATAGTAAAATCTTGTCTGTGCAATGCACTATAGTAAAATAATTTAATTGCATATTCTACGAGAGAATACTCTCTGACAGATTTTTTAAACCCACCCAGCGCAAACAAACAGCTGAGTATTACTTGTCTATCCTGAGAGAAATGAAATTGAGAAAAACATGTTAACATTGCACTTAAACAACCCTTAGAGGGAGTTAAACCTATGTCCTTTTCCATCTAATTGTGCCCGCTTAAGTTGAATGGATAAATAATTGTCAGTCGTATCAAATACTAATATTAATAGTACGTATAGATAATGTCCACCTTTCTTATGTATTAATAGTATTATATATATTATACCGAGCAGGAGAGATGATAGACGGAGAGATGATGTAGACGAGGGGCCCGGAGGAGATAAACTAGTATATATATTATATAAATTAGTACCATATAAGTATACTTATAATTTATACTAGAAAAATGGCTAAAGCCTGCGACTATAACGAAATTCCACGATTTCAGTATATCACACACAATATATATATATAATAATATATATATATATATATATATCTATATATTATATGTTATTGTTGGCAACCTTCCGTCTACTAAAGACGATGGCGTAGTGTCCATTTTTTAAAAAATCTAGCAACTACCGTGAGAGGCTTGAATAAAGACCAATTTTGAATGGCAATCTCTGCTGCAGTGACTGCCCAAACCAAACAGTGATGCTTGCTGGAGGAGTTGCTGTTGTCTCTCTTTTTCACCCCTTTCTCGTTCCTTGTTTGACAGAGAGGCGCCAGGTCGCACCGGCGTCTTCTGGCCACAATGCCCCAGGGTGTTGGTGTTGAGTGTGGCCATGTCTCCACATTCCCTCTTGTCCAACATCTTCTAAAAGCGCAGCGTCTGTTCCCTACCGTCGGGTGCCCTTCTACTAATCTTGAAGACACCTTGTCCATCCTCCTGGCGTGACCGTGCCAACCACAGGCGTCTCTCACAGATGGCGGGCATGCTGTTCATGGTTGCTCGTCTCCAGCACGTCTGCTGTTGGGCTATCGTCCTGTCCAGCGTAGTATGTGGGCGTAGGCATCTGAGTGTAATTATCCAGTTTTCTCAGCGTTGGCAGGAAGTATGTAAATCCAGCTTGCTACTGTAGAGGAGATACTGTAACGCACGATTTGAACGCGCAAATTTGGTTACTCTAGTAAGTTCTGGCATTGTCCCAGACTCTCTGGCTCAGTTTTGGCCATTAACTGCCGCCGCTCTCGCGATTCTGCTGATACCTAACTCTCAAGTGGGAGACTGAATTTACAATGTTGGACCCAAGGTACTTTAAGGTCTCCACTGTTTCCAGGCTGTACCCGTTGATACAATGTTCGGAGGCCGTGTCTAACATTTTGTTACCATGACTTTTGCTCTATTTAGACTGTATAGGTAAGCCCGAACTTCTTGTAGCCTCGTGAGTCGAACTGACAAAGCTGTTTCAGGCCGTGCTCAGTTGTGTGACGTAAGGCTGCGTCATCGCCGAAATTGAAATACCTTCGTGATTTGGTCTTAACTCTAAGGCGAGCGATGTTGAGCAACTTGCCATCACCTTTGGTGTATGGTAGACTCCCACGCTGCAGTCCTTGAATCAAACTGCGAAAGCAAAGATAAAAATATCCCGAACGCGTAGGTTCAAGAACACAGTTTCCTACTTCACGCCACTACTGACTGAAATGTCTCGGATTTGCCACCCTACGGATGAATGCCTGCACGACCGCAAATATCATAGTGCATACGCTTCCACACTCTATGCTACTCATATGGGAAAAACAAGTTCTTTGAGAACCTGAGTGCGTATAACTAGATCCCGTCATACTGCTCGGGGACTTTAACGCAAAGAAGGAGCTGACCACGAGGCTGGCCCACTTGCCTTGGCGTTCATGGGCGGGACAAGATAAATGAGAACGTCAGAATGCCTAGAATTGTGTTGGTCCAAGGCCTAGCGGACCAACACCTACTTAAGAGCAAGGACATCCACTAGTGTCACGGTAGACACCCGTGCTCCCACCCCTCTGGTACCTGTTGGACCTTTCATCACCTGGCGTGCAAATCTTGCAAACATCCTCTCACCCGCTATCTATTTTACCATCGTGCCAGACTCCACCCACACCCCAGCAGAGTGCGAAATGACACCCAGAAAGATTTCACCGCGCATAAGAAGGAGGCGCCCGACACGCATCAACACGTGCTGGTAAGCAACAACGGAAAGACACACAGTCAAGACAGTCTCCAAGTATCTCACAGACAAACACCGCCTAAAGATGAAGCCTTCCCATTGATGCCAAAGTGTCTCACCCTAATATGCTACAATCTTGCTATCACCGTTTATGGAAAAAGGAACAGCGAAATGAGGACCCGGTTTGAGGCCCACTGCTGAAAAAAATTGAAGCAAAGGACAGCCCTCATGCACACAAGGTTTAGCGCCGACGCCTGGAGGAGCGCCAGAAACAAAGCCAAGAGGGCTTGGCCGACACTGCGCCAACAGCCTACTGACTGAAGCTCATGAAATTTGTTTACCGGATTACATAGAGCCTATATTATTGCTTAGCCTCCCTAGGCTAGTAGAAGTGTTTCAGCCTGTGCCGGATCTGTAAGAACGTGCAAGGTCATCCGCATAGTCCGCATCTGTGATTGTTTGGCGGTATATCGCCTGCTTCTTGCCCTTCTTCAATGGAAACCTTTTCTCTTTTATTTATCTAATGAATGTCGGGAGTTACGTAGTCTAGGCATATTATAATATATATAGGTGCCAATGTGTCTTTGAAGGACTCCAGCGGCGATGTCTAAAGAAAATTTGTGTCCCATCCAGCGACGTACCATTTGCTTTAGTGTCTTTGTTAAGCATCATTATAGCTGAAAGCAGTTTCTTTGGGGAACCACCCTATGCTTAATAGTATTTGTTCCATTTTTCCTCGATGTTTGATCAGAATGCCTTGGAAGAAATCTACGAATAATAGCTTGCCTTACTCCACACCCCACCGACTTCTATAATTCCTTCGAAATAGTCAAGATCTGAGAGGTGTGTTGATCGATTTCTGCGGAATCCATTTTGTTGTCTCTCTAACGGATAAGTTCTCCTAATTTCCCTAGGCCGGATCCAAGCAAGATTACCAGACAGGCCATTATAGATCTTGGCTGCCGCAATAATAGCTAGTGGAAGCAATGAGAAGTGTTGAGCATAGCAAGCATTCCCACGGAGCAGTCCTTCTATTTATCTTTTAAAAACAAGTTTTAATAGATAAATCCCAAAGTAGTCTACTATTATCTTATATATTAAGTTTTGTTTTATTTCCAAATCACCACATGATAAAGTTAAAAGTATCTTAGTCGCGTATGTTCAAGATTTTTCCTTGTTTTTTTCTTTTTTTTACTCCAATTTTAATAACATTTTTATGATTACTCTTGAGTTTATTGTGATCCGGTGTTCACAGGAATAAATCCCGCTATGTTGATTATCCTTAATTTAACGCACCAATCCTTCTATATCAAATTCTTTATCAAAATCTAAATTGTTACACGCCCTGGAGTTGAGATGTTTACTCGAGTTTTGCTAGTATAGTAATAAAGGCCGCTTATGTTGTGTAGATCTAAATGTACACACCGAAAACTAAATCTAAAGATAAAACAATGAACGACAAAAGGTACACATATAGTATAACATAAATAAATCTCCATGTGGCGTGTGGGTTTTGAAGAGCTCATGAAATAATAAATGAGAGTGCTTTTGTTTAAATATAATCGGAATACATTTTAGAAATTACAATCCAGTATTATAAACAACGAAAATTAAAATGTCGTAGCTCTAACGCCATTCTCTTGTTTCTGCAATAAAAGTAAACAAATGAAAAGCTCAATCCATTTATTCTTTTCGTTTTTTAGCTAATTAAATCTCACACTTTACTAGATCCAAGAAGTCCTTCTGTACTAAATATTTTCCCTTTACAGGATTATAACAGATCGTTCCTATGTCCTGAAGATAAATATTTTGTATAACACAATTCTTAAGTGACAGCTCAAAAATTAATCACCTAGATATACACATTCATATTACGGGAGTTTATTTACTTGATTTAAACAAGGTTACAAACATCTATATTCTAATAAGATGTGTAGTGATCTTTAGATTTTTTTACTTTAATATTAGATTACGACATTAAATTCTTGCACAGATGTGTTATGCTATAACGTTGAGAACACTTTTTATATTTGAAAAATTAAATAAATTTTACATTAAGTTATGCACTTACGTTCCGTCGCTCGTCTCTATAAGTTAAAACATGACATAATTTTATAAAAAATAGTTTGTAATTTACTTAAATGCAAACTCTTTTAGATTACTTTGTGTCTATTGTTTATGCCCATATGTTTAAACACAGAGATAATTGCGTTAATTTATTCATTGTTAATTTATCAAATACAAATACAGTCATGTACTAATGCATAATAGTTGCGCAAGGAGAAATACCATTAGGAAGAATTACCAATATTTACCGTTTTTACGGAATATAATTCGCTTGGGAATAAACACACACACAAAATAAGTAGGTTAGAATAGGTGTCACTTGCTGAATTTCTCCGTAAATCTATTGTTCATGCTTATAGTGTAACAATCCACGTCTTATCTATATAGATATGCTAAAACTCACTCTAAGCGCATAAATTCATAAAATATATAATCATCAACCCACCAACCACAGTAGTACTCGTTCAAAAAACTGTTAGCCATATAATAATCTTTGTGTATTATAAACATTCAAAAATTCTATTTAATAATTACACCTATAAGTCTCCGATTTCCATCCATTAACTATAACAATTATTCTACTTTTGCTTTTCGCAAAGATTTTCAGAAGTTCTGACAACAAACTTTAATCCTCGAATTGTGAGAATGTAGATTTAAGTTAAATACTATACAAAAGGGTATACTATCTAAATATTAAATAAACCCAACGTGCTCACATTTTCTACAACCTCGTACCACAAATGCTTTTCGCCGTTGTTTCGAAGTCGACTTACTTCCCCTAAATCCTAAGTATATAGTAGATATATATAAACTAGTCTGGCATATCACACAAGCATAACGAATCTGTTTGTACTTCTCTCGTAAGTTCGTGGAATAATAACCAGTCCTAATTACACATTAGCAAACACCTACTTACGCATCTGCTAAATCCGTTTTGTGGTGGTAAATAGCGCTGTACAGCATTCTAAATGAATCTCCAGAATTCTCGAAATCGAGCACACAATGACGTCGATAAAATTAAATTTGTATCCTTAATAAGCTCTGCTGATGAGGAAAGCCTAATAGGCGAAATGTACACACAGAGATTATTGTTCCAAATGATTTGTATTAGCACGTTAAAATACAATTAATTAGTTTAATCCCGCCCCGTAATGAATTAATTATCTAATTACTTAACATCTCTATAAAAATCTTTAAGTTCGACTTTCAATTTAAGCACATATCTCTCCAAATTTATAATTAATTATTATATATATTAATTATATATATATATATATTATAAATTATATATAAATAATTATGGAGAGTAAAAAGTATCCCGGTAAATAAAAATCCGGATCACTATTTAAAAAGAAAATTAATGTGAAAAAACAAGTCTCCGTAAAAATAGGAAATGTATATCTACATCGATGTTAAACAAATTCTAATGTTAACAACACACAAATCAGATGTATCTTGAAGCGTAAGGAAAAAAATTGATGGAATGTTTCTTTCAACTAGTCTCCAAATGTCCATCTGCCCCTAATAAAACATCCATTCAATTTCATCACCCCAAGATACATCCTGGATGAACACAAAACCTAAATGAATTTAAAACATCGATAAAAATTAAAGTGACAGTGCTTTATTTTCAGGAACATTTGATTATTTTACTAATTTCATCATTTATAATAAATAACACCACAAAAAAGAATATGTTTATTGTCCCGAAAATAATTATTAAATAATGAGGGGGTATATATAAAGTTATAGTTTTAAAGTATATAATCCACTGAATTATAGCTACCCATATAATAAACTGTTTTTTCTACTTAAAAATATCATTTGAATCCCATTCAGAATAACTTATATCGTTCCTTACACAAATTGTTAAATNATTATATATATATATATATATATATATATATATATATATAAAGAAGAATATATATCTATTATTATACTAAACTTGAGTTAAGGCGAATGGCGGTCTGGTGGGCGGGCTGGCGGGGGGGGCGGATGGTTGAATTCCAACGAAAAACATAAACACCCGATTTAACCACGACCCTAAAGACCTTTGTCTCCAAAAGGCTTTTTACTGTTTAGTTAATGGACACGAAGAAAGTTAATAATTAAATTCCAATTTTCCTTAAATGTTGGTTTCTGGCAAAAAAAAATCCATTTTAATTGCGCTTCTAATTAGTCGCCTAATTGCCACTAAGGTTCAAAAACTGACCCGCTCTTACTATGACATTCTGTCTGTTACTTTCACCCTCTCAATGTATCTCTTCATTAACTCCTCGTTATATATGTTAGTTTCTCTGGTAGAGTAGAGCAGAGAGAGAGAGAGAGAGATGAAAGAGAGAGAGAGAAAGACGAGAGAGACAGAGCAGACAGAGACAGAGCACAGACAAAGACAGACAGCAGAGAATGAGAGCAAGAGAGAAGGTGGGAGAAATTAAAATATATTTTTATGTTAAATTTCATATGCAGCAACCCGTTAGCTGTATAAATTAGCGTCAATACTTCCGTTTCTTACAAATCTTACAAAATGATTTACTGTTTTCTCCGACCATTAATTTATTAAAAACAATTATTCGCTTTGCCAAACTTACTTTACCTACATCTTAATTATCTACCCCAGAGCTCAATGGGTGACCCTAACGGCGTTTCGTTTTTGGGGGCTAGTATTTATACTAAAACTGAGTGAATCAATGATTGTTGCTAAATGCTTTTTTCCTATTAGTTTAAATGACACAAAATACATTTCCAAAATGTTCCTTAGTTTTCGTCGCGACGCGAGTTCAAATTCTGCGAACGAGGCTCTTTGCATAATATTCAACAAGCAGGAAAGAAAGCCACCCACGGCAAAAGAGAAGCCAAAAGGAAGAGAGGACAACGGAACCTCCCCTTTTATTTTTTTTACAGCAAGCATCAAACTGTTTGTTTGCAGTCACTGCCCCTCCAGAGACTGTCAATCAAAAATTGCGTCTGCTTTAGCTACTCCACGCACAGCTTGCCCAGATTTTTTTAAAAATGGACATTACCCCATCTCTTTAGTACGCATGGTCCCCCGCTAATGTCCATTTCTATTAAGCTAAAAATAGTATTATACGATCGGTCCTGGAATCTTTCCGTTCTACAAAAGACAATGGCGTACGTGTCCACTTTTAAAAATCTAGCGACTGCCTGCGACTGGCTTAACAGACCAATTATTGAAGCGGCAAATTCTTTACTGCCGTGCAGATACGTGTGGATCTTTCCTGTCTACTAAAGCACGATGGCGTAGCTGCTCTCCACTTTTTTTAATCTGCAACTAGTGGCGAAGTGGCTGAACAGACCAAATATGAATGCAATCTCTGGTGCAGGTACGTACTTGCATCTTTCGTCTCTAAAGGACGATGCCGATAGTTGCCACTTTTTTTTAATCTGCAACTGTGCCCGAGAAATGGCTGCTGAACAGACCAAATATGAATGGCAATCTCTGCATCCGTGCAGCGTACGTGTTGCGTCATCTTTCCTCCGTCTACTAAAAGACGATGGCACGTGAGTGTACTCCACTCTTTATAAAATCTGCAACTCTCCGAGTAGCTTGAAAGCACCAATTATGAATGGCAATCTCTGGTGCAGATACGTGTTGGCATCTTTCCGTCTACTAAAGACAATGGCGTAGCTGTCTTCCACTTTTTTTGTTATCTGCAACTGTGGAGTGGGCCTGAACAGACCTATTATTGAATGGCCAATCTACATGGTGCAGATACTATGTTGGCATCTTTCCGTCTACCTAAAGACGACTGGCCCGTAGTGCTCCACTTTTTTTGTTATACTGCAACTGTGTGAGTGGCCTGCAACAGACCAAATCTTAATTGATGCGGGCAATCTCTGGTTGCAAACGTAGTGCCATCTTTCCCGTCTACTAAACACGATGGTGCGTAAGTGTCCACTCTTTAAAATCTGCAGCTGCCTGCGAGTAGGCTCCTGAACAGACCAAATTATTGAATAAGCAATCTCTGGGTGCAGAATACTGTGCCGCATCTTTCCTCTACTAAAGACAGTGGCCGCTAGAGTGTCCACTTTTTTTTATCGCCAACTGCGCGACGTGGGGGCTGAACGAGACCAATGTATTGAATTGCAATCTCTGGTCGCAGATCGTGTTGGCCATCGTTTCCACGACTTCTACTTAAACGATTGGCCGCTAGTGCTTCCACTTTTTTGTTATCTGCAACTTGTACGCGGCATGGCTGTGAGGCCGAACAGACCAATTATTGACATGGCATCTCTGCGTGCAGATACGTGTTGGCATACAACTTTCCGTCTACTAAAGACGAATCTACTAAAGACGATGGCCGTAGTGTCCACTCTTTTTAAAATCATGCAGCTACGTCTCGTGCTCAACACGCCCGTCGCGAGTGGCTTGAACAGACCCAATTATGCAATAGCAAGCTCTGTGCCGATACGTGTTGGCCATCTTTCCGTTACTAAGCGACGATTGGCGTAGCGTCCGCTTTTTAAAAATCTGCAACTGCGCGAGTGCGCCTGAAACAGACCAATTATTGAATTGGCCATCTCTGCCGTGCTAGATACGTGTTGGCATCTTCCGTCTAACTAAAGACGATGGCGAATGGCTCCACTTTTTAAAAATCTGCAACTGTGCGAGCTGGCTGAACAGACCATTTATTGAATGGCCAATCTCTAGGCTGCAGATACGCTGTTGGCATCTTTCCGTCTACTAAGAGACGACTGGCGTAGTGTCCATCTTTTTTTTATCTGCAACTGTGCGAGTGGCTGAACAGACCAAATATGAATGGCAACTCATGGTGCAGATACCGTGTTGCATCTTTCCGTCTACTGAAAGACGATAGGTGTAGTGTCCACTTTTTTTTATCGAACTGTGGCGAGTGGCTGAACAGACCAATTATGCAATGGCAATCTCTGGTTGCTAGTACGTCGGTGGCATCTTTCCGTCTACTAAAGACGATGCGTAATGTCCACTCTTTTTTTTTTTATCTGCAACTTGTTGCCGAGTGGCGAACAGACCAATTATGAATGCAATCTCTTGGCTGCAGATACGTGTGGCATCTATTCCGGTCTACTAAAGACGAT
Source organism: Doryteuthis pealeii (assembly GCA_023376005.1). Taxonomy (NCBI): domain Eukaryota; kingdom Metazoa; phylum Mollusca; class Cephalopoda; order Myopsida; family Loliginidae; genus Doryteuthis; species Doryteuthis pealeii. Next base: position 1,424,623 of record CM042175.1, read on the forward strand.
TGGCTCCGTAGTCGTCCGACTTTTTAAAAAAATCTGCAACTGCTGTGAACGATGGCTGAACAGACCAATATGAATGGCAATCTCTGGGTGCAGATACGTGTTAGCATGTATTCCGATCTACTAAAGACGAGTCGTTAGTGTCCACTCTTTTTAAAATCTGCAACTGTGCGAGTGCCTAACAGACCCCTTATTGAATGGCCAATCTCTGGTGCATATACGCATGCATCTTTCCGTCTACTAAAGACAGATGGCCGTAGTGTCCACTTTTTTTATCTGCAACTGCTGCGAGTGGCTGAACAGACAAATTAATGAATAGCAATCTCTGGTGCAGATACGTGTTGGCATGTTTCCGTCTACTAAAGGATGTCTGCAAGAGGAGATGGAGACATCCCACATCGACAGCAACACATGGGAGCGCTTATGGCCAGAAGACAGGCTTATGCCAGAAAGACCCGTGCTACTGGCCGACTCCTGCGTCAATACGATCGAAAAGAGTGAAAAAGCAGAGGGAAAGAAGCCTGCCACGGAGAAGAGAGCCAAAAGAAGCGAGAGACAAATCAACTCCAGTAAGGATCACTGTTTGTTCGCGGTCACTGCACCAGAGATTGGCATTCAAAAATTGGTCTGTTCAGTCACTCACGCAGTTGCGGATTTTAAAAAAATGGACATTACGCCATCGTCTTTAGTACGATGCCAACAACATAATATTTTATTGCATTAAAACTTAAACCCTTGCATCCCGGAGGGTGCATATATTTGCTCGAAACAATAATGGAGGGTCGCCTCGAGTTTCCGGAACTAAATTAAAAGAGACAGTCAGAGAGAAAATATCAAACAGTAAAGTAAATTGCTTTAGCCCTCCCCCCCTCCTCGAAGCTGAGAATTTGCGGAGCTTTCAATTAAGCCACGCCCCAGAGCGCAGACAACAAGATTTCAAATTGCATCTCTAACAAAAATAGCCGCGGAGTCAGCTTCAACTCTCGCACAATACCAGCCGAGCATTTGCCATCAAAAGCAAATAAACCTGACACCTTGCCTCAATGTCTTAGCATCCCCCCACCCTCTGTCTTCTCTCTCTTTTCTCTCTCTCTCTTCTCTCTCTCTCTCTCGCTCTCTTCTCCTCGTGTTCTTGACTGCTCTGCTCTCTTGAAGAAATGTTCGAGAGCAGACAACTAAGCGAAGAGAGAGAGAGAGAGAGAGAGAGAGATGAGAGAGAGAGAGAGAGAGAGAAAAGAGAGAGAGAGCAGAGAGACGGAGAGGGGAGTCTAAGACCCTCTCTCTCTCTCTCTCTCTTAACACGAAAAACGAAACAAGAGAGAAAAGCGAGAGAAGAGAGAGAGAGAGAGAGAGAGAGAGAGAAAGAGAGAGAGGGTCTTAGATCTCCCCTTTCCGCTCTCTCTCTCTACTCTCTCTCTCTCCTCTCCTTCCTCTCTCTCTCCTTACTTAGTAGCTCTGCTCTCACATTTCTTCAGAGAACAGACAGTCAAGAACAACACACACACACAGAGATGAGAGAGAGGAGAGAGAGAGAGAGAGAGAGAGAGAGAGAGAGAGAGAGAGAGAGAGATACGGCAACTGGAAGAAAGCGCTAGAGAATAGTTTTTATAAATTGAGGCAGCACAAATGATAAGATAGATAGATAGATAGATAAAGAGAGAGAGAGAGAGAGAGAGGGGTGGGGGGCTGAAGAGAGAGGGGTGTGAGCATATCTAAGAGGAAGAAAGAGAGGCAGAAGGATATAAGGTATAATGCAAAGAAAGACAAAAAGAAAGTCTTAGCTCCCCCCCCCGCTCTCTCTCTCTCTCTCTCTCTCTCTCCCTCTCTGTTCTTAGTTGTCTGATCTCTGAAGAAATGTGAGAGCAGGACAACTAAGGTGAGAGAGAGAAGGAGAGAGAGCAGAGAGAGAGAGAGAGAGAGACGGAGAGAGAGCAGAGAGAGAGAGAGAGAGGGGGAGCTAAGACTTTCTTTTGTCTTTCTTTTGCATTATATCTTATGTCTTTCTGCCTTTCTTTCTTCCTCTTAGATATCTCGCTCCCCTTCTCTCTCTTTTCAGCCTCTCTCTTCTCTCTCTCTCTCCTTTCTCTCTCTCTTTTTATCTATCTATCTATCTATCATTTGTGCTGCCTTTATTTATGAAAACTCTATTCTCTACCTTTCTTCCATTTGCCGTATCTCCCCCTCTCCCTCCTTCTCTCTGTCTCTCTCTGTCTCTCTTCTCCATATTTCTATATGTCTCAGTAATCATCTCTGAATATCTTGCTCTCTCTATCTGTATATTTCTATATGCATTGGTTTCTCTCTCTCTCTCTCTCTCTTCTTCTCTCTCTATATATATTATATATATAATATATATATATATATATATATATATATGTGTGTGTGTGTGTGTGTGTGTGTGTGTGAGAGAAGTAAACAAACAGACGATGTTTGTGATATGGCTATTTTCAGCCGACAATATTTGGGAGAATATGTGCTTAATTGAAGTCGAACCTAATTTTGAAAGTTAATTAATCAATAATTAATTAATTAGGTGGGATTACCTATTTAAATGTAAGGCTAAACAAATCGAGAAAAATCAATCTCTGTATGTACATTTCGGCCTATTAGGCCTCATCAGCAGAGCATATAGATACGAAGACCGCCCCGTGTGCGATTCGAAACCTGATTGTCAAGCTGACAGGCAAGCATCTTACCTCCACACCAAACGGACTTAGCTAGCTTTCTTCGTTTTGTTTAGGAGTAGGTATTTATATTCCTCTTAAGTGACCTGGATATATGAATGAAGAAAGGTATGGACCCAGCTGAGCGTAAATAGAGGGGCATATTGGACTCTTAAACCTTGGTATGGAAACCGGTCTAGGAGAAGGACATCTCTGAATTCAAACCTGTTAAACTCCATCATAAAATGACCATGTGCCGCTTCCTACTCAAGTGGAGGGATTGGGTAAATACACATATATATATTCACCAACCCCTCCACACGAGCAGGATGTGACACAAGGTCAATTTCTTAAGCGGAGTTCAATAGGTTTGAATTCAGAGTTTTTCTTCTCCTAGACCGGTTGCCTAACCAAGCTTAAAGAGCCTTGTCTGTCCTACAATTTACCCATAGTTGGAGGGAGAGTAGCATTCATATCTTTTCCAAGGATATTAGCACTAAGTGAAATGCAATTACCAAGTCCAGGATTTGAACTCGGGCCGACGAGTCCATTTTCCATAACTTTAACCATTACACGACGCGCTTCCCTAAGTAAGTACATATATAAGTGTCTTCCGACTCCACACACGTTGTGGGATATAATCATTGCCAATGTTTACATGGTTGATATATTTGAACTTTGAAGAAGTGGTATCCGTAGTACGGAAGTGACTCAAAGAACAGTCAACAGAATTTTACGGGGCAGGGATACATGCTATTATTTGAAGGTAAGTAAGGTAGAGTCGTCGAGGTGTCCTAATGTCGGTATTAGCCATGCAGCGAGGGTGTCTATCCCCTTTTCACTTGCGCTAGACCAAGGAGATTATTTTAGCGTCTGAGGTGGAGCGCCACACCTACCATCAGCTCCTTACTTTACCGCACAGATCCCTGTGCTACTCATACGCTGGTAGAACGTTGCTATTGAGAGAAACGGTGACTATGTGGAGAAGTAGGGATGTGATCCACAGAAAACCAGCCTCCTTTTGATGTACGATAAATGATCCTGTGTTGGTAATTATACCTGTCCTAAACAAAATGGCATCAATTTCTTACTCACCTATGTGGAGAAGTAGGGATGTGATCCACAGAGGACCAGTTTCATTTTGATGTATGATACATGTTCCTGTGTTGGTAATTATCCTGTCCTAAACAAAAATGGCATTACTTTTAGACTCCCTATGTGGAGAGTAGGGATGTGATCCACAGAGGACCAGTTTCATTTTGATGTATGATACATGTTCCTGTGTTGGTAATTATACCTGTCCTAAACAAAATGGCATTACTTTTAGACTCCCCTATGTGGAGAAGTAGGGATGTGATCCACAGAGGACCAGCTTCATTTGATGTATGATACATGTTCCTGTGTTGGTAAATACCTGTCCTAAACAAAATGGCATTACTTTTAGACTCCCCTATGTGGAGAAGTAGGGATGTGATCCACAGAGGACCAGCTTCATTTTGATGTATGATACATGTTCCTGTGTTGTAATTATACCTGTCCTAAACAAAATGGCATTATTTTTACTCGCCTATGTGGAGAAGTAGGGATGTGATCCACAGAGGACCAGCTTCATATTGATGTATGATACATGTTCCTGTGTTGGTAATTATACCTGTCCTAAACAAAATGGTTTTACTTTTTGATTCACCTATGTGGAGAAGTAGAGATGTGATCCACAGGGGACCAGCTTCATTTTGATGTATAATACATGTTCCTGTGTTGGTAATTATACCTGTCCTAAACAAAATGGCATTACTTTTAGACTCCCCTATGTGGAGAAGTAGGGATGTGATCCACAGAGGACCAGCTTCATTTTGATGTATAATACATGTTCCTGTGTTGTTAATTATACCTGTCCTAAACAAAATGGCATTACTTTTAGACTCCCCTATGTGGAGAAGTAGGGATGTGATCCACAGAGGACCAGCTTCATTTTGATGTATAATACATGTTCCTGTGTTGTTAATTATACCTGTCCTAAACAAAATGGCATTACTTTTAGACTCCCCTATGTGGAGAAGTAGGGATGTGATCCACAGAGACCAGCTTCATTTTGATGTATGATACATGTTCCTGTGTTGGTTATTATTTAGCTTTGAGTTTCACGGACACTTCAACGAGTTCATCTTTCAGATTAAATTCATTTTCCAATTGTGTATTTACGAAATGCCATAAGAATCCTCTCAGCTATCGAACATGTACTCCTCCTCCTACCCTCAGTTGGAGAAATTTTTCTCTTCCTTTTCCTCCTTTCGGCTATGGAACAATTACTCCTACGCTTCCTTCCAGCTATAGAACATTGTTCTCCTCCTCCTCTTTCTTTCTTCTTCTTCTTCTTCTTCTTCTTCTTCTTCTTCTTCTTTCCCCTCCTCCTATCAGCTATAAACAATTTACTCAATCTCCCCCTCCCACTCATCCTCTCCTTCCTGCCCTCATCCTCTCCCCCACCAAGTCCTTAAAGCGATTTTCAAATTCTTCATCACAATTTCTCAAGAGGTTTTCCATTGAAATAACCACGTGATCATCATCGGGAATAATTTGCTTTTCATTTTCCATTTGCCGTAAGTTGGACTGAAGAAACGAAGATCTCTTTGTATCAATGGCCGATTTCAAAATGGCCGATTTCAACTTTAAAGACATACAGAATTGTTCCGGTTAAGATAATGTTTCCTCCTTATCTTACAAACTGGTCGAAGCACAATTGAAATATTTTCAATACAGGTCCGCCAAAAAAGAATAAATAATAATCTTAGATATAGGAATTATATATTAATCAAATTAAATTACAACGACTTGAAAATTCAGCAAACACCGTGTGCAACATGCGGAACACTGGACATCTATTTAAAACCATGTCAAAAAAAAAAAGTAGATAAGAGAAATTATATATTAATTAGATTAAATTATAACGACTTGAAATTTGCAAACACCGTGTGGAAACACTGGACATCTGTTTCAACCATCTCAAGAAAAAGTAGATAGACATAACGACTTGAAAATCGGCAAACACCGTGTGCAACATGCGAACACTGGACAGCTCTTTCAACCATATCAAATAAAAAGTAGATAGAGGAATTATATATCAATTGAATTACATTATAACGACTTGAAAATTTGGCAAACACCGTGTGCAACATGCGGAACACTGGACAGCTGTATCACCATATTAGGTCTCATCAGCAGTGTATACCACGATCTCTACCAATTGAGATCGAACAAGCAACCACAAAATGCAGAGCCGAAACTCTTCCTCTCGGCCACCAGCCCATCCCACAAAGACGTGGCCTTATAGTTGACCTTGTCTCCTGTAATTCTCCTGAGGCACTTCAAGATAAATTAAAGTTATGTAGCTGCGCGATCACCATGTCTAGATTTTAAGCACAAATTAATAAATTAAGATTTTATATTTTAAGTACAATTAAAATATTTTCAATACAGGTCCCAAAAAAGAATAAATAATAATCTGTAGATATGGGAATTATATATTAATTAAATTAAATTACAACGACTTGAAAATGCGGCCAACACCGTGTGCAACATGCGGAATACTGGACAGCTGTTTCAAACATATCAAATAAAAACGTAGATAGAGGAATTATATATTGATTAAATTACAACGACTTAAAAATTCGGCAAACACCATGTGCAACATGCGGAACACTGTACAGCTGTTTCAACCATATAAAAAAAGTAGATAGAGGAATTATATATTAATTAAATTAAATTACAACGACTTGAAAATTCGGCAAACACCGTGTGCAACATGCGGAACACTGGACAGCTGTTTCAACCATATCCAATAAAACGTATATAGAGGAATTATATATTAATTAAATTAAATTATAATGAAAATTCGGGAAACACCGTTTGCAACATGGAGAACACTGGACATCTGTTTCAACCATATCAAATAAAAAGTAGATAAAGGAATTATATTTTAATTAAATTTTATTACACCGACTTGTAAATTCGGCAAACACCGTGTGCAACATGCGGAACATTAGATAGCCGTTTCAACCATATCAAATAAAAAGTAGATAGAGGAATTATATATTAATTGAATTAAATTATAACGAGTTGAAAATTCGGCAAACACCGCGTTCAGCATGCGGAATAATGGACAGCTATTTAATCGGTCTCATTAGCAGTGTATACCATGATCTCTGCCACTTTAAATCGAACCAGCAAATGAAGAACCGAAAATCTATCTCTGTGTCACCACACTACAAAGACGTGGCTACAAGACAAATTAAGGTTAAGTGGTTTACCATGACTTGATGGTTTTGCGCTCCCCGTTTGGGGCGTAGGCTGGTGGCCCAGAGGTAGAGTTTCGGCTCTCAAGTGGCGGAGATGATGGTATACACTGCTGATGAGACCTAAGAAGTTTGAAACAGCTGTCCAGTGTTCCGTATGTCGAACACGGTGTTTACCAAATTTTCTCGTCGTAGAAATTTAATTTAATTAAAAAAGAAAAGAAAAAAGAAATTAATTTTAAATCATCACTAGATTGTTTTATTACTTTTTTTAACGTTTTATTACTTTTAACGCAGACTAATACCTATGCACTAATAGCACGGGCCTTTTTTTACATCTTATTATAATGGAGATTGTGTGTTTACCTATCTGTAACTGAAACTATATCATTATTCAAGTCACAATTCTCTTAGTTATTTAATATCATCAATAATTTTGGGTAGACATTTACACATATTCCAATAAATATAATTTCACAGTAATTTCATTAAGCAATTATTAAAGTTTTAATTGTCTATTGATGAAATTAACAGCATCGATCCCAGGGGGCTATCCCCCAGGCAACACCTGCTCCTCAATTTAAAGGACAGGGCTGGGTTTGTTGTCCAGCGCCTGAGGTGCCCCCTTGAGGGAATACCGACGGGATCGACGCAATTTTTATGCGCCCACATAAAAACGAACCTTGAGTCCAGCGTACATTAGTACGAGGATTAACAATTAGTAAAAGAAAGAAAAAATACATAAAAATATAACAAATTTACAAATCGGTTAATTGAATTGGAAACCCTGTGAGTGTCCATGTCCATTATTCTTTTTTTTTTTTTTTGAACTACCATACGATCATAGGCGGTAACCACGCCCCAATTTCAAACTGACATCGAGTAAATGACCCTTGACAAACAGCATGTGTATCTCTGCTCGAGTTTAATATCTCACACATAATTTCTTAAATTCAACACACTATGTTTTGATACAATAAACACGGTTACCTATAGTACGTTATTCAAAGTCTGTCCGAGAAAACGAACGAGAACGAGATCGAGGGACATTTTTCTTTTCTTTTTTTTCTTTTCTTTTTTTAATTTACCTAAGGGCCCAATTCTGGCTGTTGATGATGGGTATGCGGTTTACTTGGAGGATTAGTTTTATCGTTTTAAAGTTACTAACTCCTACTAATGTAGTCTAAGACAATGGACCTGTGACCCGCAATATCCTAGGCTGTCGTGAGCTTTCATTTCCCATAAGAAGGTTTACCTAACTTCATTTCATGTACTACTCGTACCCCGCTAGTCCAATTGGACTCATGGTCTAGTGCATAAGGTAGTTAGGTTAAGATAGTTCTAAGTGACAGTTATCTCTGGGTTCCGGGTTCAATCCTGAGCGGCGGCAGTAACATAGAAAAATAATTAACACAACACCTATCTCAGCTATGGTCAGCGGAATGAGAACAGGATACTCCCATGGAATAAATAAAGGGTTAGGTTCAAAGTTCCGTGATGGCTCCCGATTACGACAAGAAGGTTCCTGAGTCCGAAAAGAAGGTTCCCGAATCCGACAAGAAATACCTGAAGAAGGCCAGAGGGTATATCGGCCTTAACGTTGTATAGATAACAATAAAGATTAGGACAATAGTCCGAATAACGCAGATAATATCAAATTATTATTCAACGATAATGAATATTTTTTTTTTATTTTTTTAATTCTTTTTAAAACTGAATAAATGATTTTTTTATCAATTCAAAATGTCGGGGAGTTTTCAGCTTTGTTCATTTGACGAAAAAAAAATTCCGGTTCCTAATTTTAACATTTCTAGAAAAATCCCGTAATGATAATCAGGTTTATTTGGTTTCTTTTGTTTAATGACAACAGACGTGGGTTATTTAATGCCGCATCCTTGTAGAAGAACAGTAGTGGTACTATTCAACCCACAGCTAGGAGATGAGGGTGGGGGGGTCATACTATTCCCAAAAGTATTAGGGTATTTGCCTCTCATCCCATGGTGTAGATGAAAGTGGAGCAAGGCATTGAAAAAATAAAAAATGTTCACATGTGAACATTTTTGAAAAATGGGATAGTGAGGAATGTTGTATTATCGTCGCCCGGAAGAGGAAGCTTCCGGAAAAAAAAAACGAAAAGAAATATAAAAAATATATATTTAAAAAAAAGGGGGAAAATGGAAGAGAGGTTTTCCGGTCAAAAAAGCAGGGAGAAGATAAAGAAATATATAACAAATGTCCGTTATCAGATCATAAGATAAAAATCCGTAGGCATATTAGCGGATGTAAAGACCAGATCAAAAGATAAAGATGCGTAGGCGTATTTATCGATATAAAGGCCACAGGATTCGAGCCGACAGAAAGATCCCAATAGCAGCCGAAAAGATAACTTCGTCTCCCGTCAACCTCGGGCATTTCCATTGTGAACACTCGTCGCCGCACTCACCAACTGCTCGGGCATTTTCCATTATGAACATTCGTTACCCTCCACCACCCACACACCGAAGTAAATAAAGACGGGTCCTATTTTTATATATACGTGTCTGTGGTTTTATTGAAGTCCAGTCAAGTGGCTATACAACATTTCTTCACTTTCTTTCTTTATAATAAAAACGGAATTAGCTCAGGTGACGACACTTATAAGAAATAAAAATTCGGCGTATAAGCAACACCCGATAATCAGGATTTACATTTTTGCATTTCATCTTTGGACGGTCTCATTTTTAACCAGAAAGTGTTGCAAGATAATAACGGTCGTACTTTTAGGGAACACAATGTATTTTTCTATGTAACATATCCTTTTTCTTCACTTTCTTTCTTTATAATAAAAACAGAATGGTCCTTTATTTAGCTGAGCTGATGAAACTCATAAGAAATAAGGGACCATATGACCTTTAGGCACCCTTTTGCGATCTTGATTCATAGGACATATTTTTCATTTACACCGTCAAAATCCGTTTATTTGTTAGGGGTTAGGGTTAGGGTTTAGGGTTGGGCTTAGTTTTATAATTAAAAAAAACCTCTAAAAATCGTCTGTTAACAAACAACCGGATTTTGACGGTGTAAATGAAAAACATGTCCTTATGAATCGAGTTCGCAAAAGGGGTGCCTAAAGGTCATATGATCCGAAATAAGAATTAGGCGTATAAGAAACACCAGATAATGAGGATCTACATTTTTGCATTTCATCTTTGACGATTTGGACGGTTTCATTTTTAACCAGAGGATGTTGCAAGATGATAACGGTCGGAAGATTAAGGCACAAGAGTATTAATATATAGATACCCCCCCCCCACACCACAGACATGCTTTAACAAAAATATATTTTTTGACAGTGAGAAAGTTTGTGGAGTTTTTATACTTTTATGGGGGGAGGGGGGCAAATTGAATTATTTACAGCCCCCCCCCCGATCCCCCTCCATTAAAAGTGTTCACATCGAAGAACAACAATGATAAATTTGTTAGTCTGATGTTGCCAATGGCGTTGGGCGGGGGGGGGGTGGTGGTTGGGTGCTGAGACAGGAATGTTGATCGCTTATGTAAACAGTGTGACTTAAAAATTTGATATGTTCGTAGTCGGTTCACGTTGGCATTGGTGATTATGGTGAGCAGTTCGATAATTTGAGGGTAGAATTCGGGGGGCGGGGGGTCAGTAATTCGAGGTTTGACTGTCTCTGTGACCTTAGGATTATTACTAGAGAGTGGAGGTTTGGTTACCGGGAGATTGGCTCGTGTTACTCAGGGAGAGAGAGAGAGAGAGAGAGGGGGGGGAGAAAGACGCAGTGAGAGAGGGGGGGGGGGAGATGGAACGAGAGGGAGAAAGACGGAGAGAGAAAGAGAGAGGGGGGAGATGGAAAGAGAGGGAGAAAGATGGAGTGAGAGAGGGATAGAGAGAGGGGGAAGATGGAACGAGAGGGAGAAGACGGAGTGAGGAGAGGGAGAGATAGAGAGGGGAGATGGAACGAGAGGGAGAAAGCGGAGAGAGAACGAGAGAGAGGGGGGAGATGGAAAGAGGGAGAAAGATGGAAGTCACAAGAGAGAGAGAGAGAGAGAGAGAGAGAAGAGAGAGAGATAGAGAGAGAGGGGAGTGGAGAGAGAGAGGAAGTAGGAGAAAAACTGAGAAAGTGACAGATAGAGAGAAAAATAGAGAAATAAGAAAGAGAGACAGAGAGAAAGAAAGAAATAATATTGAAGAGATAAGAGAGAACTAAAGAAGAGAAAAAATGAGAGAATGAGAAAGAGGGGACGAAAGAATGAGAGGAGAGAGAGAGAGAGAGAGAGAGAGAGAGAGAAAGAGAGAGAGAGAGAGAGAGAGAAACAGACAGACAGACAGAACAGACAGAGGCAGAGAGAGACAGAGACAGAGGCAGAGAGAGACAGAGAGAGATATGACGCAATTAAGAAGAATGAAATATGTGCGGTAGAGAGAGGAAAAAAACAGAAGAATGAAACAAAGAGAGAGAGAGAGAGAGAGAGAGAGAGAGACAGGACAGACAGACAGACAGACAGACAGACAGACAGAGATAGGGATTGATTGTAGATGAAAAAAAGAAGAGAGCTCAAAGAAAAGACGATGAGCAAGTGAAGCTAGCGAGCTAGCTAGCTAGCTAGATAGATAGATAATAGGAGGAATTTGTAGAGAGTGAGTGAAACTAGGGATCAGAGAAATCACGAGAGAGAGAGAGACAGAGAGGAGAGAGAGAGAGAGAGAGAGAGAGAGAAGAGAGAGAAGAGAGGGGGAGAGAGAGGGGAGGGATTTGGTAGAGAGTGATGAAACTAGGGATTTAGTTAAATCACATATATATATATATATATAAATATATATATATATATATATATATTTATAGAGAAGAGAGAGAGAGAGAGGGAGAGGAGAGAGAGTGGCATGGTTAAAAGAGAAGAGAGAAAGAGAGAAGAGAGAGAGAGAGAAGAGAGGGAGCTTGTCGGAGAAAGAGTAGAAGTCACAAGATAGATAGATAGATAGATAGAGAGAGAGAGAGAGAAGAAGAGAGAGAGAGAAGAAGAGAGTGGCGTGGTTAAAAGAGAGAGAGAGAAAAGAGAGAAGAGAGAGACAGAGAGAGAGGGGAGCTTGGTAAAGAGTGAGGTCGGAGAAAGAGTAGAAGTCACAGGATAGATAGATAGATAGATAGAGAGAGAGAGAGAGAGAGAGAGAGAGAGAGAGAGAGAGAGAGAGAGAGAGTGGCGTGGTTAAAAGAGAAATAGAGAGATAGATAGACAGAGAGGGGAGCTTTAGTAAAGAGTGAGGTCGGAGAAAGAGTAGAAGTCACAAGATAGATAGATAGATAGATAGAGAGAGAGAGAGAGAGAGACAGAGAGACAGAGAGAGACAGAGAGAGACAGAGAGAGAGAGAGGGCGCACTGGAAATGGGAGAAGTTTTGAAGAGACTCAGCTGGACAGACCGACAGACAGACCGACAGACAGGGTTGGTGAAGACGTGCAAGAACAAAAGCGACGTCGGCCATTGCAGCCAGACTATCATATGCATTTAGTGGACTCGCAACACGACAACCTGAAATATTAGACAAGTGACGTCCACGTTGAAAAAAAGAGGCGACAAACAGACAGACAAAGAGACAGACAGACAGACAGAAGGACAGATGACATTAGCCCTTATTCCTATTCGCTCCGTTATAGGCAGGGGGTAATATCCAGGGTCGGACGCGGGGGTGGGTGGGGGTGGGGGTAAGCAGCTGACTAGACCGAGGAGTTTCTGTCGTTAAATCTTTCCAGTCTCAATATTACGTTTTTTTTTTATCTTCCTGGAGAATGTCAACGATAGTGAAGAATCGTATAAGTTGCATTTGTCGGGGCCCCGGGGGGGGGGAGTTGTTGTGTGAGGGGGTTGCATATGCAGTTTGGTTGTGGTGGCGGACAAAGGAAAGATCCCTGGGATAGGCTGAGAGGGGAAAGTGTGGACAGAGGATTGTTGTTGGAAGGAAGGGGGTGTATCGGGGGCGGTGCGTAGTCTAAGGAAAGACAAACAGATGACAATAGGATTGTCAAACATTCGTCGTCGCTCCACCCCCTCGCCCCCCCTCCGTTTCTGGGGGGGGGGGGAGAATGTATTGTCATTTTGGAGACAGGGCGACCTGGTATGATTTATAAGTTATGTCAACTCGGTTGGCGAACCTGGGAATGAGAAGAAGAAGAAAGGTCAGATACTGAAGAAGGTCGTAAGAGAGAGAGAGAGAGAGAGAGAGAGAGAGAGAAGAGAGAGAGAGAGAGAAGAGAGAGTAGTGAAGGAGGGGGGTCGAAAGGGAGAAAGCAGAAGATGAGAGAAAGAGAGAGAGAACAGGTCGGAGAGAGAGAGAGAGAGGAGAGAGAGAGAGAGAGAGAGAGAGAGAGAGCAGTGAACGGGGCAGGGCGAAGGGAGAAAGCAGAAAGATGAGATAAAAGAGAGAGAGACAGGTCGGACAGATAGATAGTTAGATAGATAGATAGATAGAGAGAGAGAGAGAGAGAGAGAGAGATAGAGAGAGTAGTGAAGGAGGGGGTCGAAAGGGAGAAAAAGCAGAAAGATGAGAGAAAGAGAGAGACAGGTCGGAGAGATAGATAGTTAGATAGATAGATAGATAGATAAGAGAGAGAGAGAGAGAGATAGAGAGAGTAGTGAAGGAGGGGTCGAAAGGGAGAAAGCAGAAAGATGAAGAGAAAGAGAGAGACAGTCGGAGAGATAGATAGATAGAGAGAGAGAGAGAGAGAGAGAGAGAGAGAGAGAGAGGAGAAGAGAAAGAGAGAGAGAGAGAGAGAGAGAGAGAGAGAAGAGGGGGGAGAGGGGTAAAAAAGAAGAGATAATTAAGAAATGAAAAATAGAAGAAGAGTGAGAGAGAGAGAGAGAGAGAGAGAGGAGAGGGGTTGGAGAGAAGAAAGGAGAGATAGATAGATAGATAGATAGAGAAAGAGAGAGAGGGGGAGAAAAGAAGAGATAAATGAAGAAAAAGAAAAATAGAAGATAGTGAGAGAGGGGGAGAGAGAAAAGGATAAGATAGATAGATAGATATAAACAGACTGAAGACAGACAGACAGACAGACAGACAAACAGACAGACGGATTGATAGATAGATAGATAAAGCAAACCTGGGAGTGAAAAGAAAGAAAGGTCTTAACAAAGAATTAGGTCGTAGGAGAGATAGTAGAGAAGGAGAGTGGCCAAAAAGGGAAAAGCATATATATATATATTAGAAAAACCACGAAGTTTTACAAAAAAATGAGTTATTCTTGTTACAACAAATCAACACACACACACACGCACACACTACAATCACATATAATATATATATATATATAAAGACACACACTGTGTAATCGACTACAATTAATCATATCTTGATTAATCGCAGTGGAATTAACCCTGAAGATCCTTATGGTGAAACTCGAGTAGGTTATTACTTGTACCTGTATTACAATATATATATATATATATATATATATATATGTGATGAAAGCTAGAATTTGAGCTACGAGCTATGATTCTAACACGCTTATATTTATAAGTTCCCTTATTAACTTATTAAGTTTAAGAAATTTATTTAAAACACACACACACAAACATATATATAATCTTCTTATTATAATGGAGATTGTGGGTTTGTCTATCTGTAACCCGAAACTATTTACTATAACAGTCACAAATTCCTTTAGTTATTTACAATCACTTCTCCATGATTTTATTTTATTAAACCTCATTTATTAATAAAATTGTTTTTACATTACTTACACTGTTGACCATATCCTACATACTAATAACGTGCAATTGTATTTATATATACAACAAATAGAGGTTACAGTATGAATGGGAATGGCTAATTTGCATATTGATCTTAAAAAAATGATTTTTTAATAAAATATATGCCTTAGTATTATTGATTTCTAATTGTTTGGTTTTATCTTATTGAATATGAAGCAAAATCTCTTCAATAAATCTTTAAAAAAATCCCTTAACAAGAAGAAATAACTAATATTATTCTTTACTTCCTATTTTATACTAAACAGTTTAAATTAGGAAAATTTACCAATGAAGACGGGAGTAACGGAAAATGATGGAATTGTTTAGTTTCAAAGTTGTTCTATTTTCAATCATCCTCCTCTGTCAAAAATCTTTTTATCTACATTCTTATTCAGTTTCCTTAGCCTTTCTATTTAATATCATATTTTATTATAAATTTAACTAAAATACACTTGCACACATCTTTACGGAGGGTGGCATATATTTGCTAGCATATATAAAAAGGCGTTTTGTAATTTGCTTGAAGCATTATGTTTAT
>CM042175.1:1442357-1459503 GCA_023376005.1 Doryteuthis pealeii
CATAGATTAAAGAGAAAGAAGAAAAAAACAAATAAGAAAAAAAAAATTAAATTAAAAAAAGAAAAAAAGAAAAAAAAAAGAAAAATAACGGAACAGAGAATAAAAGTAACAAAAAAATTAAAAGAAGAAGAAAAAAAAAAACAAGAAAGAAAGATGAAAAAATAAAAATAAATAAAGGAAGAAAAAAAATAAAAGAGAAAAAAAAAGTAAAAATAAAAAAAGTAAGGTACAGAATTAAAGAAAGAAGAAGAAAAAAAAAACAACAAACAAACAAGCAAGAAAGAAAAAAGATGAAAAAAAATTTAAAAAAGGAAAAAAATTAAAAGAAAAAAAAAAAGAAAGTGAAAAAATAAAGAAACAGAGATTAAAACAACGAAAAAAAAAAATAAAAAAAGAGAAAGGAAGAACTAGAGATTAAGACAAAGAAAGAAAATACAGAATCTAAGAACGAAAGAAAGAAAGAAAGACAGAAAGAGACGAAAGAGAAACAAAAAAGAAAAGGGGTGAAAAGCAAAATAAATAAATAAATAAATATAAAAAGAATAAACAAAGAAAAATATAATGTAGGAAAAAAGAAGCAAGAAAAAACAAAGAAAGAATGAAAAATAAAAGAAAAATGAATGAAAATAAAAGAATGAATGAAACAAGAATGAAATGAATGAAACAAAGAATGAATGAAAACAAAAGAAGATGAAAAACAAAACAGAAGCAAGAAAACAAAGAAAAGAATAAAAAACCAAAGAAATAAAAGAATGAAAAACGAAAAGAAAATGAATGAAAAACAAAAAAGAAGCAAAACAGAAAAAAAAAAATGAAAGAAGAAAAACAAAAGAAATGAATGAATGAATGAAAAAACAAAATGGAACAAAGAAAAAAAAACAAAGAAAGAATGAAAAAAAACAAAAAAGAATGAATGAAAACAAATAAGAATGCAAGAAGCGAAAGAAAAAAACAAAGAAAAGAATGAAAACAAAAAAGAATGAATGAAAAAACAAAAGAGAGAAAGGAAAACAAGAAAAGAAAATGAAAAACAAAGAATAAAATGAAAAAAACAAAGAGAAAAATGAAAAACAAAGAAAGAAATGAAAAACAAAAGATGAATGAAAAACAAAAAAGAGAGAATGAAAACCAAGAAAGAAGAAAAGCAAAAAAAACAAAAGAATGAATGAAAACAAAACGAAGCAAAGAAAAAACAAAGAAAAAATGAAAAACAAAGAATGAATAGAAAAACAAAAGAATGAATGAAAAACCAAAGAATGAATGAAAACCAAAGAATGAATGAAAAAACAAAAAAGAATGAATGAAAAAAAATGAAGCAAAGAAAAACCAAGAAAGAATGAAAAACAAAAGAATGAATGAAAAACAAAAGAATGAAAAAAAAAACCAAAGAAAGAATGAAAAAACAAAGAATGAATGAAAAACAAAAGAGAGAATGAAAAAACCAAAAGAATGAAAACAAAAGAAGCAAAGAAAAACAAAGAAGAATGAATGAAAACAAAATGAAGCTAAAAAAAAAACCAAAGAAAGAATGAATGAAAAACAAAAGAGAGAATGAAAAACCAAAGAAAGAATGAAAACAAAGAATGAATGAAAAACAAAAGAGAGAATGAAAAAACAAAAGAAAGAATGAAAAACAAAAGAAGCAAAGAAAAAACAAAAGAATGAATGAAAAACAAAAGAGAGAATGAAAAACAAAAAAGAATGAAAAACAAAAGAAGCAAAGAAAACCAAAAAAAAAAAAAAAAACAAAAAGAAAGAATGAAAAGAATCCAAGAAAGAAAAAGCCCCGTCGGCTGGGGCTTTAGAAAACACCGACTACTCCGCTGGAGGGGTGAATATCCCTTAATCGGACTACTTATTGGTCGTGGTCGGCGACACGTGATGTTTAAGGATGAAATCCTGGTGGCTACGCAGGACACGTAACATTCAACTCTGGCTCCTATTCAGGCTAGATGGGCGGTCGGAGAGGCCCCCTCCGATCAATCGGCCAGTCCCGTAAGCCCTAGCACCTATATGATTGTCCCAACCCTATTGCCCTCATGGCAACCCCAACCCTTTCTATCATATACGTGCTAGAAGGCGGTGACTGCGGTTCTTAGTTTCCTGGATATGACGTTAAATTCTATCTGATGGTGATATTCCAATTGTGTATCTCTGGGGAGTATGGAGTACACCTTATCATTATTACTTCTGACCCGGAACGGTGGTATCTGTCAGAGTTTCATCTATGGGTTAAATAAGAAAAAAGTCTTTAAAAATATGTTTTAAAAAAACTGAGTTAAAAAAAATTGAATGCCCTAAAGATTCAATAAAAATGTCTTCAGCTTAAAATAACCCATCAGGGATTGACATGCCGTAAAATCCAATCAACCAACCAATTGCAGCATGCCTTGAAATAAGACAACACTCCAGTACTATATTGTCGAAGTCAACATATTGTCTAACTCTAGGCTTGGAGGGCAATGAGGAGGTACTACCAGTAATATGGATCTCCAGGATTTAATCATTTTCTTTTATACTCAAGATAGTTCAAGAAATTTCGCTCCGGTTGCAAGAAACTCAACAAACAGGAAAGATCATGAAGTCCTAAGCGTGGATTCCATGCCATGCTCTAAACCATAGAGGCAACCCTAGCGAGTAGCACTCAGAGAGTATCAGGCGAGCTCGGTATCTCACTGTCCAGTGTGCCCTCGGTATGGCGTTAAACTGTATCTAATGGTGAATTTCCAATTATGGAACTCTGGGGAATGTCGAGCACACATTTATCGCCATTTTCCCCCTTTTTTTTAACAATCTATCGCAAACACATTCAGTGGTACAATCGTGGTTATAGGGCATCTCTTTTTATTACAGAATTCCTGCGCTTAAAATGTCAAAAGTAAAAGAAAGAAAGAAAGAAAGTCACCGAGTTATGACCCAAATTATACGAGGGTTAACATGCCGTAAAAACCAACCAACCAACCAACCAACCAATTGCAGTATAGCTTAAAATAAGACAGCTCTCCAGCGTCGAAGTCAGCAGGTAATTGCTTTTGAGGTCAAATGAGGGGATACTAGACCGGTAAGATGGATCTCCGGATTTTTTCCTTAATTTAAAAAAAATCTATCGTAAACACATTCAGTGGTACAATCGTGTTTATACAGACATTTGTTATTATCAACAGAAGTTTTCAGCGTTTTTAAAATTGAAAAGAAAGAAAGAAAGGTAAGAGAAGATAAAAAGAAGAAGGAAAGAAAGAAAGAAGAAGAAAAGAAAGAAAGAATGAAAGAAAGAAGAAGAATAAAAGAAAGGAAAGAAAGAGAAACGAAAACTTTCAAGTTATAAGCCATGACACGAGTGTACTTCGTCGTAAAGCATGGATCCGGGAATTTTTTTCTTTTTCTTCCCTTTTGGTTGAATCTACTCGCAAAACGACCATTCAGTGGTACAATCGTCGTATGTTATAGGCGGCGTAAGGTGTTATGTATTTAGACATGAAATTTTCCCGCGCTTAAAATTTTCAAAAAGAAGAAAGAATTAAAATATGAAGAGAAGGAAAGAAAGAAAAGCCAAAGCTAAGAAAGGGTAAGAGAAAGAATAATAGAACAGAAAGAAGGACAAGAATGAAGGAAGAAAGAAAGAAGAAAGAATAAATGAAAGAAAGAAAGTAAGAAAGAAAGAAAGGAACTGATAAAAGAAAGAAAGAAGAAAACAAACCCAGTGAGTTATAAGTCAAATGAGCAGGAGGGTTGACATGCCAGGTAAAAACCAACAAACCTACCAAGGTCAAACCAATTCGAGTCAGATGGACTGCCGGAGGCAATTTTTCTTTTTTTTATTAAATCCTATCGCAAAACACATTCAGTGGGTACAATCGTTGTTTTTATACAGCATATGTTTATTATTCAGAAATTTTTATATCAACTTAAAATGTCAAAACTGAACAAGAAATGGTAGAAGAAAGAATGAATAGAACAGAAGAATGAAAGAAAAATAAATAATGAATAAAGAAAGAAGAAAGAAAAGATGAAAAGAAAAAGAAAAATAAGAAAGGAAGAAAGAAAGAGAAAATAAAGAAAGTAAGAAAGAAAGAAAGAATGAAGAAAAAAGAAGGAAGAAAAGAAAGAAAAAGAAAGCAAGGAAAGAAAAGAAAGAAAAGAAAGAAAGAAAGAAAAAATAAAGAAAGAAAGAAGAAAGAAAAGAAAGTAAGAAAGAAAGAAAGAAAAAAAGAAAGAAAGTAGAAAGAAAGAACGAAAGAAAAAAAGAAGAATGAAAGAAAAAAAGAAAGAAAGAAAAAAGTAAGAAAGAAAGAGAATGAGAAAGAAAGAAAGAAAAATAGAAAGAATGAAAGAAAAGAAAAGAAAGAAAAAGAGTAAGAAAGAAGAAAGAAAATAGAGACATGAAAGAAAAAAGAAAAGAATGAAAAAAATTAAGAGAAAAGAAAGAATGCAGAAAAAAATAAAGAAAGAAGAAAGAAAGAAGAAAGAACGATAAATATGAATAAACTGAGATAAAGAAGAAAGAAAAAAAGAAAGAAAGATAGATATGAAATAAACTGAGATAAAGAAAAAAGAAGAAACAAAAAACAATACAAAAAACCCCTCACCGATTTCTTAGCCAAAATGACACGTTTTACAGACAGAACGTTTATATTCTTGTGGGCAGAAAGAATTTTTTTAATTAAACATTTGGTTCTCAGAGAAAGAAGCCATAGGTTGAGTGTAGGGGGGGGGGGTTCGATTTGGCCCCTAAAGAAACCTCTTTTGCTCGCGTTAAGGAAACCTAATAAATAACATTGGTGATTTGAAGAAACAAACAAATTTACGAAATGAAAAAAAAAGGACGAGTAATAATCTACTGGGGTTGGGGTGGGGGGGTGTTCAGTTGGGCAAGAAAAGAATTCGACGAGAAAAAGAAGCAAATGAAAAAAATCATAAATTATTTCTACGGCTTTTCTAGTCCATGTGAAAGATCTTGCATCTCAGTCTATCTATCTATCTATCTATCTTCCTAGTCTATTCATATCTATCTATCTATCTATCTATGTCTGTTTATATCTATCTATCTATCTATCTATCTATCTATCTATCTATCTAAGTCTGTTCATATCTATCTATCTATCTATCTATCTATCTGTCTATTTGTCTATCTATATCAGTCTGTTTAATATCTATCTATCTACTATTTATCTATTCATATCATCTTGTAAAATGCAACCACAACACCAACCAACCAACCAATGTTTGTAACATCTATCTAATCTATCTATCTATCTATCTATGTCTGTTATATCTACTATCTGTCTATCTATCTAAGTATGTTCGTATCTTCCCAATCTCTCTCTATATATACCTATCTATATATCTAGTTTTTTCATATCTATCTATCTATCTATCTATCTATCTCAATCTATATGTTATGTATGTATTTCTATCTAAGTCGGTTCATATCTAAGTTTGTTCAATCTATCTATCTACTATCTATCTATCTCAATCTATATGTATGTATGTATCTATCTAAGTCGGTTCATATCTAGTTTGTTCATATCTATCTATCTATTCTATCTATCTAATCTCATCTATTGTATGTATGTATCTATCTAAGTGCGGTTCATATCTAAGTTTGTTCATATCTATCTATCTATCTATCTATCTATCTCAAGTCTATATGTATGTATGTATCTATCTAAGTTCGTTCATATCTAAGTTTGTTCATATCTATCTATCTATCTATCTACTATCTCAATCTATATGTGTATTGTAAATGTATTATCTAATCGGTTCATAATCTAAGTTTGTTCAATCTATCTATCTAATTATCTATCTATCTCAGTCAGTTCATATCTATCTATCTATCCTATCTATCTATCCTATCGCCAGTCTATTCATATCTATCTATCTATCTTCCTATCTATCTATCATCTATCTATCTATCTACCTATCTAAGTCCTGTTTATATCTATCTCACGTCTTGTTTTACATCTATCTATCTATCTATCTATCTATTCCAGTCTGTTCATATCTATTATCTATCTACTTATCTATCTCTAGACTGTTTTCTATCTACTTCTCTATCTAATATCTATAGTATCTATTATCTATCTATCTATCCATTCCAGTGCTATTCATATCATATCTATCTATCTTTTCCATTATCATCTATCTATCTATCTATCTATCTATCATCTATATATATATATTATATATATATCCATTCCAGTTATTCATATCTATTATCTATCTATCTATCTATCTAAGTTGTTCATACTATTCTATTCTATCTATTCTATCTATCTATCTGTCCTATTTGTCTATGCTATAATCAGTCTGTTTTTATCTAATCTATCTATCCCTATTCATATCTATCTTGTACAAATGGCAACCAACCAACAACCACCAACCAACACAATTTTGAACATCTATCTTATCTATCTATCCGTTATCTATCTATCTATTCCAGTCTGTCTATCTATCTATCTATCTAATCTATCTATTCAAGACTGTTTCTATCTATCTATCTATCTATCTATCTATAATCTATCTATCATCCATCCCAGTCTATTCATATCTATCTATATATTCATTATCTATCTTATTATCTATCTAACTATATATTATATATATATATATATATATATATAATATATATTATATATCCATCCCAGTCTATTCCATATCTATTCTATCTATCTATCTATCTATCTAAGTCTTGTTCATATCTATAATACTATCTATCTATCTATCTATCTGTCTATCTGTCTATCTATATCAGTCTGTCTATATCTATCTATCTATCTATCTAATTCATATCTATCTTGTATAATGCAACCAACCAACCACCAACCGAACCAACCAAGCCAATGTTTGTAACTTATTGTTCTGTGTTTTTTTGTATGTATCCGTTAGCATCGGATACTGGTGCTGAATGAATATATTAACACCCAATTTCTTCTGTGTGTCATTTCACCTCGACGATACAAGTTAAAAATGAGGATTAAAAAAATTGAATATAAAGAACGAATAAAACAAAACGTCCTCAGAATAAAATAACCCAATAGTTGACATGCCGTAAAATCCAACCACCCAAACCAAACAAAACCATAGGCACTCCATCTATTCTATTTATATAATAGAGGCAGCGGTTTGGTTATAATGCGTTGAAAATTCAAACAGCGCTCGATTTCAGCAAATAGAAAGAATATGAATTTAATACACATTTGCATGCCAAAAAATTAACCCTCTGCTTTAAATTGATGGTATCCCAGTACAGAAAATTAAAAGGACTTCACTCACTCACACTGGTAGGAGAACTCTCTTGTTATTTCCCTTTCCTCAACACATCTGTGTGTGCACGCACATATGCACACATACATACATATTCAAAGAATCTTGTCTTTGGGGGGAATTTTGAATACCAAGTATGAATAAAACAAAACGTCTTCAGCATAAAATAACCCAACAAAGGTTGACATGCCGTAAAATCCAACCAACTTTGAAAAGAAATTGAGTACCCATCAAGAATGAATAAAACAAAACATTTTCAGCATAAAATAACCCAACAAGAGTTGAACCCGTAAAATCCAACCACTTCTAAAAAAAAATTGAATACCCATCAACAATGAATAAAACAAAATGTCTTCAGCAGAAAATAACCCAACAAGAGTTAACATGCCGTAAAATCCAATCAACCTTGAAAAAAATTGAGTACCATCAAGAATGAATAAAACAAAATGTCTTCAGCAGCAAAATAACCAACAAGAGTTGACATGCCGTAAATCCAACAACTTTGAAAAAAATTGAGTACCCATCAAGAATGATGAAACAAAACGTCTTCAGCAGAAAATAACCCAACAAGAGTTGACATGCCGTAAAATCCAACCAACTTTGAAAAAAAATTGAGTACCCATCAAGAATGGATGAAACAAAACGTCTTCAGCAGAAAATAACCCTACAATGGTTGACATGCCTTAAAATACCAACAAACGAACGAACCAACCAACCAACCATCTTATAAGACAGAATATTAGAAAGAAGAGACCTGTTTCTTCCTCACTTGTCGGCTTCCAATGTTTGGGCTGAAATTCTTTTCAGTTTCCCCGTCCATGTGAAAGATCCACCTCCTCGGAATTTCCGCGTTGCTAATTCCACAATAACATATTCCTGACTTCGGAAAAGCCGACGTCACTCAAAGTTTGTGAATCCACTCAGTCTTTCGAGAGATTTGGAATGTTTCCATGGTAACGCTTCAAAGCACATATCAATATTCATCTCATAAGCACGGAACTACTTACTCAATTGATAGACAATCTATAATAATAAATGCCAATGTCAGTCTGTCACATTTTTTCCGACTTGACTCCTAGAAACCGTAGCCCAACATATCATACAATTTTGGAATCAGGTGAACCATTTAAGCAAAGTAAAAACCTTCCTAGTGTTAGTGTGTCACTTTTTTTTCGACTTGATTCCTAGAAACCGTAGCCCAACATTTCATACCATTTTGGAATCAAGCTAAACCCTTAAGCAAAGTATAAACCTTCCTAGTATCAGTGTGTCAGATTTCTTCGACTTGATTCCTAGAAGCCGTAGCCCAGCATATCATACCATTTTGGAATCAAACTAACCCCTTAAGTAAAGTAAAAAACCTTCTTAGTGTCAGTCTGTCCCATTTTTCTGACTTGACTCCTAGAAACCGTAGCCCAGCATATCATACCATTTTGAAATCAGGTTAACTCCTTAAGCAAAGTAGAAACCTTCCTAGCGTCAGTGTGTCAGATTTCTTCGACTTGACTCCTAGAAGCCGTTTCCCAACATATCATACCATTTTGGAATCAGGCTAACACCATAAGCAAAGTATAAATCTTCCTAGTATCAGTCTGTCAGATTTCTTTGACTTGATTCCTAGAAGCTGTAGCCCAAAATATCATACCATTTATGAATCATGCCGACTGTGTGAGCAAAGTAAAGACTTTCCTAGCCGAATCCAGACCCAGAATGTAGAGAATTTCCTACTCGATAGACAACCTATAATAATAAATGCGAATGTCAATGTGTCAGATTTTTTCGACTTGACTCCCAGAAGCCGTAACCCAACATATCATACCATTTTGGAATCAGGCAGACTTGAGAGCAAAGTAAAAACTTTCCGAACCGAATCCAGACCTGCTGATGTGAATATAGAAATATCCTTCTCCTAGGCTGGTTGCTCTATCTAGTTTAAAGAACCCAGTCTGCCCTACTATTTACCCATAGCTTGGGAGAGAACAGATGGATTCATACCTTTCCCAATGTCATTTGCTCGAATTGAAACAGACAACTCCATCTAGGATTTGAACTTGGTCGCTTATCCCGTTTCCAACGACGGTATCATTTACACGGACCATATTACCTTTAGGCACCCCTTTTTATCTCGATTAAAAAAGGACATGTTTTTTATTTACACCGTCAATATCCGGTTGTTTTAACAGATGATTTTTAGATTTTTTTAAAAAATTATAAAACTAACCCCGACTGTTTTCAGTTATTTTTAACGTGATTTTTTGCGACGAATTTTCTCACATAACAATTTTTATAACTTGATATAGGTATTAGCAGATTGAGATAGATAGATAGATAGAGATACTGATAGATATCTAGATAGATATGTGTAGAAAGTTTTGTAGAAAAAACAAGATGTTAAAAGTTTTGCTTACAGAAATCTGTTTCGACCAATATGAAGAGGTCTTTATCAAAGCAACATTGTAAACGGAAAGACGAAATAAATATATCATTAATCACGAGGCTCAGAACGCTCTCGATCAGTACCGGAATTTTCAAAAATTAAAAAAAAAAATGCGTATTTATTGTTAAAAATAAAATTATTTATTTTAAAAATTATAAGCATTTTTATCATTAATTAATTCAAGAATTTTCTAGATAGATATGAAAAGACTGAGATAGAGAGATAGATTGATAGATAGATATATTGATAGATAGATAGATATGATAGACTGAACGAAATAGATAGATAGATAGATAGATAGATAGATAGATAGATTCACCCAGAAACCCCTACCTTGGGTATAGAACTGAAATAAATTTTATTTTAAAAAATTATAAGCATTTTTATCATTTATTAATTCAAGAATTTTCTAGATAGATATGAAAAGACTGAGATAGAGAGATAGATTGATAGATAGATATATTGATAGATAGATAGATATGATAGATAGCTGAATGAATAGATAGATAGATAGATAGATAGATAGATGGATTCACCCAGAAACTCCCACCTTGGGTATAGAACTGCCTGATATAATCTTGAATGATTTTATAAAGGTGTTCATGTTTATTTTTAGCAACACTCGCATAGTATCATTTCTTTCTTAGAATTCGAAATCATTTCATTTCTTTGCAAGAGTCTTTGAAACTTTTCAAGACTGTCATATTCATATACATATTCTGCAAGGGACTTTGAAAACTTTTAGATATCATCATTTTTTTTCTTCAATTCTACGATATTGCTTCAGCGTATTTCTTTAAATATTAATATCCAGTTGAAAGATCAACGTTTCCTATCTGATAATTTTTCTTCTTCTTTAGTAAGAGAGGTAGGTCTCTTCAAATTCCATTAACTTTTTCCATTGCACTTTGCTGATAGACACATAGATCGATAGATATACTGAGGTTAAATCGAACTTGACGGACCTAAACTCCATCATCGTATGTCACCCCACCGAAACGAAAAAAAAACAAAAAAAAAAAATCAGGGGATTAACCGAATTTAATGAAATTTTTAGTGTTATTTTTACTAACCACTGCTCAATGAAAATCCTACAATTTCTTTACAAGTTTTAACCTGGCACAAGGTCTTAAGTGTTGAGCACCCAGTAAGAAAATACTGTAATGTTCGACAAGAATTATTATTCGTATAACACGTGGTCAAATACGAACAGGGCTTTTCTTTTTTCGCCTCACTTATTTTATATGCATTGTGTAGTAATTATCCGGTTAAATCGAACTTAACGGACCAAAATTCCACCATCGTATGTTACCCCGCCGAAAGAAAAAATATACCATAAAATCAGGAAATTAACCGAATTTAATGAAATTTTCAGTGTTGATATATCAATGAATAAAAGATATGATGCATCAATCATTTTATTTAAAAACTTTTATATTTTTTCAGGTTATTTAACATTGAACCAGGTATCTCTGAGAATGTATGTTATAAAGAATACGTGGAATTTTGGTATCTTTTTTCTTTCGGCAGGGTGACATACGATTGTGGAATTTAGGTGCGTTAAGTTCGATTTAACCGATACTGATATATAATGGAGATAGACAAATAGCAATCACGTGATCTTTACAGATCACTGCCGTCCCTCACCAGAACCTTTCCCCTCATGACCCCTCAAGTGACTCATCAATCTCGCTGCAATCCAAAAAGTTTGATGCAAATGTGACACAGGAAGGACGTCTTTCCCACTGGCTTGTTTGGATCAGATGGTGAAATTCGATGCTTGCACACCACCATATGCCACTCGAGACCAGAAGCCGACTTACAAACTTTGTTACAGATTGTACAAGACATATTGTCTGTTCCTGGAGTGTGTATGGATTGTCTATGATGAGATTTCCTATGATTAACATGTCCGGCCTTAGAAAGCAGAATTTGATTACGTGTTTGATATTTCCCATCCCAATATGTGATATGAGTTGGAATATTTTGGTGTTATAAGGTGTGCTAGAATCCACCAGCTAAATTATAATCGGCGTGGACACGTGGATTAAAACCAGCCAATAAACAGCTCGAATACGTGGTTAGTTAACTATTTAATCGCCGATCTGGAAAGCCGTTCACTTGCACGTATTCAACATTGATGAACAGACCTGCGACCAACGACTTTGCTCAACCGAAGGATTCTAATCAACACTAAGGGACACCAAGGAAGAACCAAAGGATTTTTCCCAACACTAAGGGATATCGTCGAACAAGCAAAGGATTTTACCCAACATTAAGGGACACCGATGAACAACCAAAGGATTCTACCCAACATTAAGGACACCGAGGAACAACCAAATGATTCTTCACTAAAGATCAGCCTCTGCTTAAAACAAGTGGTCTCCACAGTAAAGTGCTCTCATATGAAGACTAAAAATGGCCATAAAAATCGTAACAATGTGACAGGTGTACTCTTTTCAAAATTGACACTAGAGGTTTTCATGATCAATTCGTTCACTCTCAAAACTGGTACATCCAGATGGATAGATAACACACACACACACACACACACACACACACACCACACACACATATTAGGGATTCTATCAAAAACAACATCAAAACTCTCACATAAACGTTCATGAGTGGGAGAAAATAGCTACGAATCGTGCGGCTTGGAGAAAACTTGTCTATGATAGCTACAAGGGGTTTGAGATAAGACGGCTCGAACACTCCATCCCGAAGCGGCCTCTACGCGAACGGCACATGACGGACGTCATGGACACATTTCCTACATTTAAGCCGGACTATATATGTGACGCATGTGGCAGGGCCTGCCTATCAAAGGCTGGGTTTTTCAGTCACGTACGTTTGCACACGAGAGGAAACCGAGGAAGGGGTTCATATGTATCACAGTGAATAAAAACAAAGCTGAACGCCTGGGCACTGCGTTCACACAGCCGAATTGGGAAATGACCTTATTTTGTGAAGAAGTGGCAATCACCACACACACACACACACACACACACTCATACACACACCACATACACATACACATATATATATATATATATAATATACATATAGTGAGAGAGAGATAGTTAATTTCATAGTTTATTTATTTAAATTGTCATTATTACAATGGAAAAGATTCAAATGTTGAATAATAAGGAAAAGCTTTTATTTATTTTATTAATAATAATAATGAATATTTAAAGAAGATAAATAAATTGATACATAATACAGGATTGTTATTTATTATGTATATTAATGATTTTGGGAATAGTGACGTAAGCACTGGCATAATTTTGTTATAGACAGATATACAGTAAATCTCCATTATTAATATCAGCAAATATATCCACCCTCCGCAGGGTGCAAGTGTTTAAATTTTAATGTAATAAAATATTATATTAAATTAGAAAGGCTAATTAAACTAAAAGAATGCAGATAAAAAGATTTGAAACAGAGGGGGGGGTATAATCGAAAAGTAGAACAACTGAAACTGACTCTTCCATCACCCCCGTCTTTTATTGATAAATTTTCCTGATTTAGCTATTCATTTAAGATAGGAAGTAAAGAATAAAATTACAGTTATTTCTTCTTTGTTAATGGATTTCTTTAAAGATTTAACCCCGAGATTTTTGCTCATATTCATTAAGATAAAACCAAACAATAAGAAATCAATAATACTAAGCACACATTTATTAAAATCAAATTCTTAATATCAATATGCAAATTAGTCTTCCCGATCACACTGTAAAGCGCGATTTATGGTATATATAAATACAATTGCATGTTATTAATATGTAGATACGGTCAAAAGGGTGGGGGTCAGTGGCTTCGGCCTGGATCTTTACAAGTTAATAGCGTCGATCCCAGGGGACTGTCCCCCCAGGCAACACCTGCCCCCTTGATTTAAAGGTGCAGGGCTGAGTTTATTGCCCAGTGCCTGAGGCGCCCATCTTGAGGGGAAGTGCCGACGGGATCGACGCAATTTTTCATCCGCCACCCATGAGCTTCGGCTTGTGGGTGGGTCCACGTTAATAGGCCTTGTGCTTGACTGTACAAGTAGGGGGTACGTGAAAAATATTAGAGATACGGTCAAAGGGTGGGGTCCTGTGGCTTCGGCCCTGGATCTTACAAGTTAATAGCGTCGATCCAGGGGACTGTCCCCCCAGACAATACTTGCCCCCTTGATTTAAAGGGGCAGGGCTGGGTTTATTGCCCAGCGCCTGAGGCGCCCCCTTGTGGGGGAATGTCGAAGGGATCGACGCAATTTTTGTTCTTTCCCACCCATGAGCTTCGGCTTGTGGGTGGGCCCACGTTAAAACGAGGCCTTGTGCCCAGCCCATACAAGGTGGGGTATGAGGCAATTATCATCCGGTTTTGACCGGGGTTCCAATGGCTTTGGCCCTGGACCTTATAAGCTAACATCGTTAACCCAGGGGGCCATCTCCCAAGGCAACACCTGCCTCCTTGATTTATAGAGGCAGGGCTAAATTTATTGCCCTGTACTTGCGGCGCCCCGTTGAGGGGGAATGCCGACGGGATGAATGCATTTTTTGCACCCACCACCATGAGTTTCGGTTCGTGGGTGGTCCCACATTAATAGGGCCTTGTGTCTAACCCTTACACATCAGCTCCTTACATTACCGCACAGATCCCTGTGCTACTCTATACCGGCCCTCGCCAACTCAGCGTATGAGTAACACAGTGATCTGTGCGGTAAAGTAAGGAGCTGATGGTAGGTATGACGCTCCACCTCAGACGCAAAAACAGTCTCCTTAGTCTAGCGCTTGTGAAAAGAGGATAGACTCCCTCGCTGATAGGCTGATACCGACTTTAGGCCACCCCGACGACTTTACTTTTTTTTTTTACTTACGTGATAGATATCTAGAATGTGGATATGGTCAACGGTATTAATAATGTAAAACAATTTTATTAACAATAAAGAAGTTAAATAAAAAATAAAATCATGGAGAATGTGATTTAAATAACTAAGGGAATTGTGACTTGAGTAGTGATATAGTTTCGGTTACAGACAGACAAACACACAATCTCATTATAATAAGAAGATATAGTAAGAGAGTAAAATATAAGTACAGTTAATGAAACTTTTTTTTTCAGCAGACTCCGAATATTTCTTTGTTGTGCATGGATGTATTTGGGAAAGTGTGACCCGACAAAATGTGTTAAATTGTAGAAAAGTGTAAAAGAATAAAAATTCAGTTGTGTTTTTTTTTTTATTTAAGATCAATAAAACAAATATGAGACAAAGAAAATTGAGACTAAAACGAGGCTGGCACAGAGAGAGAGAGAGAGAAAAAAATGGATGCGTAGTCAGACGCTATAAAAAAAAATTATGCAACGTGGCCAGTTTTGATTGGATGATGAGATATTTCAAAAGCCAACAGCAAGACATATGCAGATTCAATGGATACATTTTTATCGCTTTTTTTCTTTCTTTTGTTATTTCAACGGAAAATGTCACTTTTTTTTGGTTTAATTGTTTTGTTTTTTTTTGTATTTTTTTATTATATATATAAACGGTTCTATCTTCTTCCTTTTGGTTACAACGTAATTTTCCTTCCTTCATTTCTCTTAAAATATTTTCTTCTTTTTTTTTTTTTAAATAGAGATTTTTAGTTTTTGCCTTTTCTCATTTTGTTTCTGGTTTCTTTTTTTTCTCTCTCACAGGTTTTCTCTTTATTTATAAGCCACTCTTATCTTTATGTCTCTATTTCCTTTATGTTTTCTTTGTTATTCTTTTCCTTCTTTGGTTTTTTTCGTTCTTTTCTGTCTTCGTTCTTTCTTTCTTACTGTCTTCTATCTTTCCTTCACTGTTCTTGTTTTTCCTATCTGGTTGATTTCTGCTTGACTCTTGATCTTTGTTATTTGTTCTTTTCCTTTCTTCTTTCTTTCTTTCTTTCTTCTCTCTGGTGATTCGTTCTTTTCACTTTCCTTCTTACGTTTCTTCTAACTGTCTTTCTATCTTTCCATTCTTTCCTTTGTCTTCTCTTTCTTCTTTCTTCTATCTTTATTCCTTGACTCTACTGTATCTTTGGTTTCTTTTTTCACTTTCTTTCTTATCCTTATCTTTCTTTTTTCCTTGTCTTTCTTCATTCATGCTCTTTCTTTCTTTCCTTCTTACTTTCTTATAACTGGTTCTTTCTATCTTTCCTATCTTCTTTTCTTCTTGTCTTTTTTCCTATCTTTAATTTTCTTGACTCTATGTGCACTCTTTGTCTTTTTTATCTTTCCTTCTTTCTTTCTTTCTTTCTTTCTTGTCTTTTCTTTCTTCTTTTCTTTCTTCTTCTTCGTTCCTTTCTTTCCCTACACCACTCACTTCACCGCCTGCATGCTATACCGCGGGCCGCCGGCGATTGCTTCGCGGCGCTGTTTCTCACAATTCAATCGAATCGTCGTAGTTACTCTTTCTTAGCTGTCTTATCTCCTAATCTTTGAATTCCAGCCGCGCTGGATCCGAGGCTGCATCTCGATAGATGTACGTAGGGTCGGTGTGCAATGCCTTTGTCTCTTTTTTCTTCTCTTTCTTTCTTTCTTTCATCTCATTCTTTCTGGTTCTTCTTACTGTTCTTCTCAGACTAATTGTCTTTTCTATCTTTCCCTTCCTTTCTTTTCTTCTTTCTTTTTCACTATCTTTATTTGTCTTATCGGGACACTCGTAAGAACATGGAGTCCAATATTGTTAATATCGTTATATTCGTTCTGTACTTCATGCTTGCGTATTTTCCATTCGATTGTCTTATTCTTTCTTTCTTTCTTTCTTCTCCCCTTCTCAGACTGCAGATCAGTGTCTAGCTTGAGAGGGGCGGGCGATATGGGATGGTATAGTGTATGTCGAGTCGTATGATAAGCAAATTCTAGTGTCGTTGGTTTCGGTTGCATATGTCGGACAGATGTTGTTGCGCGGAGCGTAGTATCTTCTGCTGAAAAGCCCTTGAGTAGACCGCATAGCTTATGTTACTGCAGCGACCGGCTAGTGTGTTGTACACCAAGACAGACGCGCAGTGTTCAGAGTGTAGTAGCTCGGATTGTTACTTCATTCAACGTCTGCGGCTATTTTTTCTTTCTTTATGTCATGTCTTTCCTATTCTTTCCTTTCTTCCTTACTGTGGTCTTTCTATCTTTCCTGTTTCTTTCTTTTTTCCTTCATCATTTCCCCTTGACTCTATACATATTTTGGTCTCCTTTTTTTCTTTCTTTCTTTCCATTTTTTTCGCTTTCTTTCATTCTTTTCATCATCATCTCTTTCTGTCATTCTTTCTTACTTTTCTTTCTGTTACTTCTTTCTCTAAACTTTCATGCTCTTTCCTTCTTTTTTCATCTTTTTGCTTCTTTTCTTTCTTCCTATCAAAAATAATTGACTCTTGGTGCTTATCTGTTTGTTTGCTTTTTTTTCTTCTTCCATATCATGTCAGTCTTTCATTCTTTGCATCT